>NC_069416.1:8552193-8596024 GCF_026875155.1 Cherax quadricarinatus
TATCTTATGTGGTCATCGTCACGTGAGGTCACAGGCCCTGAGCTGCTTTGGGGATTAGTGTGGACAGTTACAAAGCCATGGCTTGCTTTTGCAGTGTTCTAAAAATTGAGGTTGGAGAGTTGAGGAGGATGTCTTGCTTCTCAAGAGGAAATTAGGAGGACTGAAGGTTCACCTCAATGGGGTTGGGAGCGAGTGTGAGGTGGCTGATATGGTGGAGGGGAATGAGGCTACCAGCAGCGAGGTGCAGTCTGTCTCTCGCTGCGAGGAAGCTGTAGGTGGGGAGGTAGCAACGGCTACTAACAGTGAGGTGCAGTCCAGCACCTACTACAAGTGGCAAGTGGTTCCCAGTAATGGGAAGAGCATCAAGATAAGGAAAGTTAAGAGAGAAGATTTGAAGGTAGGAAATCGCTTCTCTGTTCTTCAGGATGAGTGTACTTCAGTGGCCAGTGAAGGTAAAGGTACTACTTCCCCTGCAATGGAGGTAATGCATACTTGTGGTTGGTGACTCACAGGTAAGATATATGGACCGTGCTTTCTGTAATAGGAATAAGAAGGTAAGAGATAGTGTGTGCTTCCCTGGAGCTGGTGTTAGTGACATAGTCGACAGGTTGGATAATATCATGTCAGGTAATGGGAACAAGCCTATTATCTGTCTCAGTGCTGGTGGAAATGATATTGGGAAGGGTAGGAGAGAAGAGCTGCTAGATAAGTACAGGTCAGCTATAGATTTAATTAAGTCTAAGGGAGGGGTCCCAATTATATGTAGCATCTTGCCTAGAAGGGGAGTGGGCAATGAATGGTTGTCTAGGGCAATTGGTGTAAATTGCTGGCTAGACAGATACTGCAAGGAACTTGCAATCCCATTCATTGACAACTGGGACAACTTTTATGGCAAACATGATATGTATGCAAGGGATGGTGTACATCTTTCTGGGGCAGGGGTGGTAGCTCTTGCAAACTCAATCGAGAGGGCCATTGCTGAAATGCCTAGGATTTTAAACTGATAGAAGATAGAGGTATGGGTGTGTGTGGGAAACAGTCAGGTTGCAACACTAGGGTTGTAAACAGTAAATGTATAAAAGACATTCATCATGAAGTTATAAATAAAGACAATAGATCATGTCAGCAAACAAAGGGAGACAGCAGAAGGCAGCAAGGGTCTAGCTCCCTTAAGGTCTATTATACTAATAGCAGGAGTGTAAGAAATAAGATAGATGAGCTAAGATTAATTGCAAGTGCAGGAAACATAGATATCATTGCTATAACAGAGACCTGGCTCAATCTGAAAGATAGAGAGATGCCTTCTGAATGTCACATACAAGGCTATAAATTATTCCACACTGACAGGGCCAACAGGAAGGGTGGTGTAGCGATGTACGTCAGAGACAATTTAAAAAGTTGTGTTAGACAAGATATAAAATTAGAAGCGTCAGCCACTGAATCTGTTTGGTTACAGCTTCTCGAGGGCCGTGAAAAACTAATTTTGGGTGTGATTTACAGGGCCCTAAATCTTGATAGGGAGTGCAGTAAACTTCTATGGGATGAAATTCGTAAGGCCTCTACATACGAAAATGTTGTAATAATGGGAGATTTCAACTATAGACAGATTGACTTGAGCAATTTGACAGGGAATTTAGAATCAAGTGACTTTCTTGATACAATTCAGGATTGTTTTTTAAAGCAGTTTGTGACTAGAGGAAATAACCTGCTTGACTTGGTTCTTACCAGCAGGGAAACGCTAATTAATAATCTTGAGGTTAATGATGAGCTTGGGGAAAGTGATCACAAATCACTCAGTTTTAATATATCATGGAATTCCCCTAATAATGACAATCAAGTCTCTGTCCCTGACTTCTGCTTGGCTGATTTCATAGGACTGAAAAATTACTTGGGTGGGCTGAACTGGAATGACCTGACTATGGGTCAGGTAGGTGGTGATGGCTGCCGATATGACATTTTCCAGAGCATAGTTCTAGCTGCTCAGACAACTTATGTTCCAAATAAGGAAATCAGATCAAGCAAAAATGATCCTAAATGGATGAACAATAGATTAAAACATCTCACTGGTCAAAAGAGAGGCATATATAGGCAAATCAGAAGAGGAGAGGTGCAATTAAGAAATCAATATATTCAGTTAGAGAGAAATAAAAAAGGGAATAAGAAAAGCAAAAAGAGATTATGAGGTTAAAGTTGCACGAGAATCGAAGACTAGCCCAAAAGGATTCTTTCAGGTACAAAGAAGTAAGATCAGGGACAAGGTAGGCCCACTCAAAAGTTACTCGGGTCAGCTCACAGACAGTGATAAGGAAATGTGTAGAATTTTTAACACATACTTCCTCTCAGTTTTTAACTCGGGAAGATACTAGCGATATTCCAGAAATAATAAATTATGTAGAACAGGATGATAATAAACTATGCACGATTAGGGTCACAAGTGACATGGTTCTTGGGCATATTGAAAAATTTAAAAACCTAACAAATCCCCGGGCCCTGATGAACGTATGCAAGGGTTCTAAAGGAATGTAAAGAGGAGCTTAGCAAACTTCTGGCTAATCTTTTCAATATATCACTACAGACTGGCATGGTGCCAGATAAGTGGAAAAGGGCAAATGTGATACCTATTTTCAAAGCAGGTGACGGGTCCTTAGCTTCGAACTATAGACCAATGAGCCTAACCTCCATTGTGGGAAAATTTATGGAAATCAAAAATTTTGCTGAGGCAGTTCGTAGCCACCTTGAAAAGGGCACAAATTAATCAACGAATCCAGCATGGTTTTACAAAAGGGCGTTCCTCCCTTTAAACGAATTTATTAACTTTTTTCACTAAGGTATTTGAGGAGGTAGATCTTTGGTAATGAATATGATATTGTGTATATGGACTTCAGTAAGGTGTTTGACAGGGTCCCACATCAGAGACTATTGAGGAATTAAGGCACATGGAATAGGAGGAGAAATTTTTTCCTGGATAGAGGCATGGTTGACAAATAGGCAGCAGAGAGTTTGCATAAATGGGGAGAAATCAGAGTGGGGAAGCGCCACGAGCGGTGTTCCACAGGGGTCAGTGTTGGGCCCCCTGTTTTTCACAATCTACATAAACACATTGAATGAGGGCATAAAGAGCGACATAAGCAAGTTTGCCGATGACACCAAAATAGGCCGTCGAATTCATTCTGAGGAGGACATTAGAGCACTCCAGGAAGATTTAAATAGACTGATGCAGTGGCCGGAGAAGTGGCAGATGCAGTTTAATATAGACAAATGCAAAGTTCTAAATGTTGGACAGGAAAATAACTATACCACATATAAACTAAATAATGTCGATTTTAATATTACGGATTGCGAAAAAGATTTAGGAGTCCTGGTTAGCAGTAATCTGAAGCCAAGACAACAGTGCATAAGTGTTTGCAATAAAGCTAACAGAATCCTTGGCTTCATATCAAGAAGCATAAATAATAGGAGTCCTCAGGTTGTTCTTCAACTCTATATATCCTTGGTTAGACCTCATTTAGATTATGCTGCACAGTTTTGGTCACCGTATCATAGAATGGATATAAATGCTCTGGAAAACATACAAAGGAGGATGACAAAGTTGATCCCATGTATCAGAAAAACTTCCCTATGAGGACAGACTGAGGTCCCTGAATCTGCACACCTAGAAAGGCGTAAATTAGGGGGGGTATGATTGAGGTGTATAAATGGAAGACATGAATAAATAAAGGGATGTAAATAACGTGCTGAAAATATCTAGCCTAGACAGGACTCGTAGCAGTGGTTTTAAGTTGGAAAAATTTAAATTCAGGAAGGATATAGGAAAGCACTGGTTTGGTAATAGAGTTGTGGATGAGTGGAACAAACTCCCAAGTACAGTTATTGAAGCTAAAACGTTGTGTAGTTTTAAAAATAGGTTAGATAAATACATGAGTAGGTGTGAGTTGGACCTGACTAGCTTGTGCTACTAGGTCAGTTGTCGTGTTCCTTCCTTAAGTGAATGTGACCTGCCCTGACTAGGTTGGGGCAGTGGCTTAAGCCGGTAGGAGACTTGGACCTGCCTCACATGGGCCAGTAGGCCTGCTGCAGTGTTCCTTCTTTCTTATGTTCTTATTTGCTTTACTGTTAATTCTACACTTTATCGCTGGCTAGCACTATAGCCTTTATCGATACCTGCTGTTTTAGTATCGTACATATCGTAGAATCACTGAATCACTGCAGAAGGCACATTCTCCCCTCTCTCTTCCTCCTCCACTTTGATACTTTGCTACAAGTTTTTTTCCTTCTTTATCACAGGGCTGGCACTAGAAATTTTTTTTGCACCCATGGTGGCTTATTTAGCAGTTACAAGCAATAAAAACAATGGAATAATACAAAACATATCGCATGTACTCGTGGAATCGTCCTCCCTGGCTTGTAAAGAATGGCACACTGGTTTACATGGGCTCAGGCCATGTGGACATGTTCAGGACAAATGTCCTTAACTGAGTTTTTCATCATTAGCCAAGGCAGTATTTTGACGCAAAAATGCATCGGTATCTGATTTTGTTGCTATCCGATGGCATCGTTAACTGAGGGTCCACTGTATGGTAGGGCCCCACTTATATGGAAAGTTAGGTTCCAGGCTATCGCCGTAAAGCGGAAATCACCGTAAAGTGGAACACCCTTTTTTTTCCATATAAATGCATACAAATACTAGATAACAAGTTTACACTAACATATATTAAGTTAGCAATAGAACTAGGCATCAGAAAACAAAAAACTACAGTACACACATAGTGCACTCATTATTTACCTTAAAATATTTATAGTCTTAATCTAGGGTGAGACATGTAGTATTTATTTTAAGAAATCAAGTGTGGTATGTATGGTAGTCAGCCAGGCTACCATACCAGGCCAACCCACCTACACATAATATTCTATTACATTTAAGCATCCCAGAGTGATAATATGCATATACAGTTTACTCATTACTTACCTTTAAATATTTGTAGTCTTAATCTAGTGTGAGATGAGTAGTATTTATTGTAAGAAATCAAGTGCAGTATGTATGGTAGTCAGCCGGGCTACCATACCAGGCCATTCCACCCACACATATATTCTATGATATTTAAGCATCCCAGAGCGATAAAATGCATATACATATATATTATACATATATATATGTAGTCTTAACCCCTTGACTGTCGCGGTCGTATATATACGTCGTATGAGATACCGTGTTTGACGTATCTATACGCATAAATTCTAGAGGCTTCAAATCAAGCAGGAGAAAGCTGGTAGGCCCACATGTGAGAGAATGGGTCTCCATGGTCAGTGTGCACTATATAAAAAAAATCGGGGAGCCAGTGGTGCATTGTGGGAATGCCATTTCAGTCGTCCTTTTTCAGCATGTCTAGCGGTAAGAAATATGTGACTCCTCAGCAAATCTGGGACTCTTCTCTTCCCAAGTGATGCTCTAACACAGATGGAAGTGTCAGTGAAGATCAATTTCATGATTTTGAGGAGTTTGAGACCAAAAGCAATGGAGGAGGAGGAAGAAGAGGAGGAGGAGGAGGAAGAAGAGGAGGAGGAAGAGGAAGAAGAGGAGGAGGAAGAGAAGGAGGAAGGAAGGAAGGAGGAAGAGGAAGGAAGGAGGAAGAGGAAGGAAGGAGGAGGAAGGAAGGAAGGAGGAGGAAGGAGGGAGGAGGAGGAAGGAGGAAGGCAGAGGAGGAGGGAGGAGGAAGAAGAAGAAGAAGAAGAAGAAGAAGAAAAAGAAGAGGAGGAGGAAGAGGAGGAAGAATAGTTATAGGTAAATACATATTTTAAGAAAAAGGGGATAAATAAGTATACAAGATATGATGTAGGGCGAAATGACAGTAGTTTGTTGGATTATGTATTGGTAGATAAAAGACTGTTGAGTAGACTTCAGGATGTACATGTTTATAGAGGGGCCACAGATATATCAGATCACTTTCTAGTTGTAGCTACACTGAGAGTAAAAGGTAGATGGGATACAAGGAGAATAGAAGCATCAGGGAAGAGAGAGGTGAAGGTTTATAAACTAAAAGAGGAGGCAGTTAGGGTAAGATATAAACAGCTATTGGAGGATAGATGGGCTAATGAGAGCATAGGCAATGGGGTCGAAGAGGTATGGGGTAGGTTTAAAAATGTAGTGTTAGAGTGTTCAGCAGAAGTTTTGTGGTTACAGGAAAGTGGGTGCGGGAGGGAAGAGGAGCGATTGGTGGAATGATGATGTAAAGAGAGTAGTAAGGGAGAAAAAGTTAGCATATGAGAAGTTTTTAACAAAGTAGAAGTGATGCAAGGAGGGAAGAGTATATGGAGAAAAAGAGAGAAGTTAAGAGATGGTGAAGCAATGTAAAAAGAGAGCAAATGAGAGAGTGGGTGAGATGTTATCAACAAATTTTGTTGAAAATAAGAAAAAGTTTTGGAGTGAGATTAACAAGTTAAGGAAGCCTAGAGAACAAATGGATTTGTCAGTTAAAAATAGGAGAGGAGAGTTATTAAATGGAGAGTTAGAGGTATTGGGAAGATGGAGGGAATATTTTGAGGAATTGTTAAATGTTGATGAAGATAGGGAAGCTGTGATTTCGTGTATAGGGCAAGGAGGAATAAAATCTTGTAGGAGTGAGGAAGAGCCAGTTGTGAGTGTGGGGGAAGTTCGTGAGGCAGTAGGTAAAATGAAAGGGGGTAAGGCAGCCGGGATTGATGGGATAAAGATAGAAATGTTAAAAGCAGGTGGGGATATAGTTTTGGAGTGGTTGGTGCAATTATTTAATAAATGTATGGAAGAGGGTAAGGTACCTAGGGATTGGCAGAGAGCATGCATAGTTCCTTTGTATAAAGGCAAAGGGGATAAAAGAGAGTGCAAAAATTATAGGGGGATAAGTCTGTTGAGTAATACCTGGTAAAGTGTATGGTAGAGTTATAATTGAAAGAATTATGAGTAAGACGGGGAATAGGATAGCAGATGAACAAGGAGGCTTTAGGAAAGGTAGGGGTGTGTGGACCAGGTGTTTACAGTGAAACATAAAGTGAACAGTATTTAGATAAGGCTAAAGAGGTCTTTGTGGCATTTATGGATTTGGAAAAGGCGTATGACAGGGTGGATAGGGGGGCAATGTGGCAGATGTTGCAAGTGTATGGTGTAGGAGGTAGGTTACTGAAAGCATTGAAGAGTTTTTAACGAGGATAGTGAGGCTCAAGTTAGAGTATGTAGGAAAGAGGGAAATTTTTTCCCAGTAAAAGTAGGCCTTAGACAAGGATGTGTGATGTCACCGTGGTTGTTTAATATATTTATAGATGGGGTTGTAAGAGAAGTAAATGCGAGGGTCTTGGCAAGAGGCGTGGAGTTTAAAAGATAAAGAATCACACACAAAGTGGGAGTTGTCACAGCTGCTCTTTGCTGATGACACTGTGCTCTTGGGAGATTCTGAAGAGAAGTTTCAGAGATTGGGGGATGAATTTGGTAAGGGTGTGCAAAAGAAGAAAATTAAAGGTGAATACAGGAAAGAGTAAGGTTATGAGGATAACAAAAAGATTAGGTGATGAAAGATTGAATATCAGATTGGAGGAGGTGAACGTATTCAGATATTTGGGAGTGGACGTGTCAGCGGATGGGTCAAATGAAAGATGAGGTGAATCATAAAATTTTGATGAGGGAAAAAGAGTGAGTGGTGCACTTAGGAGTCTGTGGAGACAAAGAACTTTGTCCTTGGAGGCAAAGAGGGGAATGTAAGAGTAAGTTTTTACCAACGCTCTTATATGGGTGTGAAGCGTGGGATGAATGTTGCACGAGGAAAAAAGGCTGGAGGCAGTGGAGATGTCATGTTTGAGGGCAATGTGTGGTGTGAATATAATGCAAAAAATTCGTAGTTTTTGGAAGTTAGGAGGAGGTGCGGGATTACCAAAACTGTTTGTCCAGAGGCTGAGGAAGGGTTTGTTAGGTGGTTTGGGACATGTAGAGAGAATGGAGCGAAACAGAATGACTTCAAGAGTGTATCAGTCGTAGTGGAAGGAAGGCGGGGTAGGGGTCGGCCTAGGAAAGGTTGGAGGGAGGGGGTAAAGGAGGTTTTTTTGTGCGAGGGGCTTGGACTTCCAGCAGGCAGCGTGAGCGTGTTTGATAGGAGTGAATGGGGACAAATGGTTTTTAAATACTTGACGTGCTGTTGGAGTGTGAGCAAAGTAACATTTATGAAGGGATTCGGGGAAACTGGCAGGCCGGACTTGAGTCCTGGAGATGGGAAGTACAGTGCCTGCACTCTGAAGGAGGGGTGTTAATGTTGCAGTTTAAAAACTGTAGTGTAAAGCACCCTTCTCGCAAGACAGTGATGGAGTGAATGATGGTGAAAGTTTTTCTTTTTCGGGCCACCCTGCCTTGGTGGGAATCAGCCAGTGTGATAATAAAAAAAAATAAAAAATAATTATAATAATATGTTCCCATGAGGCATGAGGCATGAAAACATTTCACCCCATAACAGTGACAAGATAAGGGGAGATAACATCTGATAAGAGCTGACGTTTGATGAGCGTAAACGAGGGTGGAGGGAGGGGGGCAGCTGTCTATCCGTCTAGCTCTTTGTCTCAGAGCCAGAAGGAGGAGAAGAAGGAGGAGGAGAAGGAGGAGAAAGAGAAGAAGGAGAAGAAGAAGGAGGAGGAGGAGGAGAAGGAGAAGGAGAAGAAGAAGAAGAAGGAGAAGGAGAAGTAGGCGAAGAAGAAGGAGAAGGAGAAGAAGGAGAAAGGGGGAGAAGGAGCAGGGGAAGGAGAAGAAGAAGAAGAAGTAGGAGAAGTAGGCGAAGAAAAAGAAGGAGAAGAAGGGGAAGAAGAAGAAGGAGAAGAAGAAAGAAAAAGAGAAGAAGAAAGAGAAGGAAAGAAAAAAAGAAAAAAGAAGAAGGAGGAGGATAAGGAAAAGAAGAAAAGAAGGGGAAGGAGGAGAAAAAGAAAGGGAAGGAGAAGGAGAAAGAAGAAGAAGAAAGAAGAAAAAGGTAATAATATAAAAATTATTCCCTTTGAAGCATGGAAAAACCAGTTCACCCCCATGAATGCAAGATAAGGGAGATAACATCTGAAAAGACGACCTTTGATGAGCAAAAAACAGGGGGAGGGGGGGGGGCGCGTCACCCTCTAGGCTCTCTGTCTCAGAAAAAAAGAGGAGAAGGGGAAGGAGAAGAAGAAGAAGAAGGAGGAGGGGGAGGAAAAAAGGAGGAGAAGGAGAAGAAAAAGGTTTAAAGAAAAAGGAGAAGAAGAAGGAGAAGGAGAAAAGAAAGAAAAGGAAAGGAGAAAAAAAAGAAGAAAAGGAGAAAAGAAGGAAAGGAGGAGCAGAAGAAAAAGAAAAAGGAGGGGAGGAGAGGAGGAGGAGGAGAAAAGGAGGAAGAAGAAGACACGACTACCACAAAAATAATATTAATAAACCCCCCCATGGGCTTGAAAACAGTTCCACCCCATGACAGTGACAAGAGATAAGGAGAGTTTAACATCTGATAAAGCTGACGTTTGATAACATAAAAAGGGGGGTGGAGTGATAAGGAAAGATTAGATGACCATCCCCCTCCCTTTTTTTTTTGCGGAACACAAACATTTGTCTTTCTGCCCTATTTGTCTGTCTGCCAACTCCCTGTCTATCCACTAGCTCTCTGTCTCAGAAGACCCCAAAAGACGTGCTCATCAGTTTACTCACATCTTCAAGCAGAGTATAGCACTTTTTCTGGTTTTTTTTAGGTTATCCTAGTAATTTTACCCCTTTTATATTGTTTTTAAATGTGTACCTGTGAGACAGAATAGACAGACAGAAGAAAGAGAGAGAAAGGATTAAAGAGATAAAAGGGGGAAAAAATATAATTAGATAGAATGGGGGGGAAAGCAGCATCTGACCCCATTGTTTTGACAGGCGGGGGGGGGATGAGTAATGAGACAATATGTCTTTTGACAGCTGCCATCCTGAAAAAACAATTAAAACCACACACTACACACAAGACAAGCTTGAGAAGGGGAATAAATCATTATATGAAAGTATCAGGCTATATGTGTTAAAAAAATAGAAACCCAGAAAAAAGATGGAAGGAGGAATAAAAAAAGGACGAGATGAAAGGAAGGAAAAAAGTAAGGAAGGGAGCGTAAAACACCACTTTTAATGACACCTGTTCAAAGGTTACAAAACGCAAAATTTTAGGAAAGCCATGACGATTTTGGTATATATATTATAGAACAATATAACAAAAAATTTTTTGTATTTGTTTTTGTAAACAATTTTTGTAAACAATTATGAAATTTTGTTTGTGTGCTTATTTTTGATCAACAGTGTAATTACATTTCACCACTTTGGTCTCCAAAAAGGGCCCCATAAGTTATGTGAAAAAAAAAATAGTGAAAAAAAACAAACCTTAAAATAAAAAAAACTAAAGTTTTCCCGGTGAGCGGCTCGCCGCGTTGCCCTCCCCGGCTCATTTCTGCAAACTTTTGCCTCTAAAATTTTCGGTAAGTACTGATGGGGAAAAAAAAATTTTTTGGGGCTAAACAAACAAAAAATTTTTCTTAACATTTCATAAGAAAAAAAAAATTTTTTTTTTTTTTTTCAAATATTTTTCACAAAACCCGGAGAACTTCAGGATTGGGCTTTTTTGACATCAAAGGGTTGTAGGGTCAGGAGTGAAAAAACGAGAAAAAGAATAAATGAGAAGGGGAGAAGAGACATAGAGAGACAGGCACAGAGTTATTAAACAAACCGGGGAACCTAAGTTTTTTAAACAAAAAAAAGTGTACACATCGGTTTTTACAAGTTACATTTGTACAAGTTTCTCTACATTAATAGGTAAATAAATAAAGAACCCAAAACCCCCATTCTCACTTAAAACCCTTTTTAAAAAAAACGCTATGAGGGAAAGGGAAAGGAAATAAAGTCACTCGACTTTTTTTTTGGGGTTTCCTAGATCCCTACACAAAGCGTTATGTATGATAACCCCATGTAAATGTATTTGTGTATACCCGAGTAAACTTTCATACATACGAAAGGAAAAAATTTTTTTACAATCCCCATAACACATTTTTCCCCCTTATTTATTTTATTTTTTTATTTATTTTTTTTTGAAATTTTTTGCAACAAACAGAGGTACAAAAAATACAGGAAGACACATGCCCAAAACCACTTATATCATAGCATTATGGTGGCTTAAATTAACTTAAGATTAACTAAGCAATAAAAAATCAGTGTAAACATTTTGTAAACAGATAACTATAAAATAAAAATGAGTATTTCAAAGACCGGTCCATGGGGCATGCATTTCTGTTCATTCAGAGAAAAGGGTATTCGTTTGGGATGATTTTAAAAAAATAACAAAGTTAGGTTTAACATTTGTGTGATAAAATTGTGATAACATTTAGGATATACAATTTAATATGGTTCATTATTCAGTATTTATTTGGTTTTGAGTGAGTAAGTGAACTTTGAGAAGAGACTTGAATTTATAAACAGGTAGTGTTTCTTTTATTTAACAGGTAATGAATTCCAGATTTTAGGGCCTTTTATGTGCATTGAGTTTTTGCATAGCGTGAGATGGACACGAGGAACATCAAAGAGTGATCTGTGCCTTGTATTATGGTCATGTGTTCTGTTGAGGTTGGCAAGGAGATGTTTGAGGGAGGGTTAATATCAGAGTTAAGTGTTCTATGTATGTAATAAGTGCAATAATAAGTATGGATGTTTTGTATGGTGAGTAGGTTGAGTGTTTTGAATATTGGTGGAGTGTGCTGCCTGTAGTGAGAATTTGTTATCATTCTAACTGCAGCCTTTTGTTGGGTAATTAGTGGTCTGAGATGGTTAGTTGTTGTTGAGCCCCATGCACAAATTCCATAGGTGAGATAGGGGTAAATAAGAGAGTGATAAAGGGCCAGGAGGGCTGACTGTGGAACATAGTACCGTATCTTCGATAGTATGCCTACAGTCTTGGAAATTTTCTTAGAAATTTGTTGTATATGTGTATGAAATTTGAGTCTATTATCGAGGTGGATGTTACGACTTAATCTTCACCGTAACAATAGGGGCACAAATAACTCCATTTTTTTTGTTAGTTTTATTTTATTACCAATCATTTAGCTTCATTGGTATTTGGTTAGTGAATTAAAATAACCACAAGCAATTATAAATGAAACACTATACAGCAAGAAACCCAATCTTACATTCAAATTCTCATTAACAGAGTATGATACAATAATTTCAATTAATAATCTACTCTTTTAGAAAGGTCTAGGGTAACGAAATAGTTATCTTTCATAAGTGACATGAATTACCAGACTAATGGCAAAGGCAAGACTTAGTATACAGTTTTAGTTTAAGCTAGGAGCTTTGGGTTGAAGACCCGTACCGAGTCAGAGCTAGGAGCTGACTGACTCACTCAACTACTTCATAGTCAGACTTCAGCTCTGCCAGAAGGCGACGCGTGGCGTCAATTCTAGAACCACCAATTGGTCACTACAGTAGTGGTTACACATTCGTAATACCTAACCTAATAATAATATAATATAATATTATAGTTATAATAATCATGGGGAAAGATATAATATACAATATAATACAATGAGAGTACTTTGATTCATACTGTACCCGATAATAATATATAGTCGAACCTGCTTTATCTAGCTAGTAATAAAGTGGTTCGCGATATATTATTACAGAACTTATTTTAACCAGGCCTTTTATTTTGTATATAATGGAGTGAAGTAGGGGCGCGTAACACCTCCCCCCTCGTGACTGACGGTCGCCATTGACTTGTACCTCTGTGGTGGTAGCATCTATCATAGTAGCAGAGGTTGTGACATAGACAGCAGTCCTACATCATCTCCAGCTTTCTCCACAACATAGATGGTCATAAAAGTCCCCGACTCATACTGTTAAAAATAAAGGTATATTAATAAAATTTCAAGGCCTAGAGAGGGCATCAGCATGAGATTATGTTTTCCTTTTATATGGGAAATGGTAATAGAGAAGGGTTGAATTCTCAAAGCCCAACGAAGTATTCTGGCGTTCTTCGATTTCATAGAATTTATGAAGGTCAAAGGATTATGATCGGAGTACAACCGATATCTGATGGGTAGAAGATCCAAATATACATCAAAATTCTCTAGGCATACAACGAGAGCTAAGGCTTCTTTTTCTATAGTCGATAATTAATTTGGTGTTTCTTTAACTTAGAAGAAAAATAAGAAACAGGTTGTAATAGGTCAGAATTTGGAGCCTTCTGTAACAATGCGGCTCCCAAAGCATACGCACTGGCATCTATTTGTAAGTGGAATGGTTTATTAAAATCAGGACTTAGCAATACTGGGGAAGAGGATAGTAATCTTTTTAAACGATTAAAAGCAATTTCACAGTCCTGAGTCCATGAAAACTTTGTTTTTGGACTTGTTAATTCAGTTAGGGGAAAAGTTACCTGTGCAAAATTCGGACAGAACCGACGGTAGTAACCGGCAACTCCTAAAAATCTTGATACGCTTTTCCTATCCTTAGGGGTAGGAAATTCTAAGAGGGCCTTTACTTTGGCGTTCAAAGGAGCGACTTCAACCTTGTCCAATCCGAAATCCTAAGTATTTAATTTTCGTCTGGCCAAACTCACACTTGGACAAATTCACTGTAAAATTATGTTACTTAAGGCGTCAAACAAGGCTTTAAGCTGTCTAAGGTGTTGGGGCCAACTGTCGCTGTATACGACTAAGTCGTCTAAAGTAAGCTTCTACTCCGTCCAATCCGCCCGTAAGTATGTTCATAATACGCTGGAACATAGAGGCCGCGTTACAGAAGCCGAAGGCATAACGCAATACTTGTATAGGCCACCAGGTATCGTAAAAGCCGATATCTCTTGAGCTCTTGGTGACAACGGGACTTGGTAATACCCTCTTAACAAGTCCAATTTACTGATATACTTAGCTCTCGAGACCTTGTCTATTAAGTCGTCAATTCTGGGTATTGGAAACCCATCAGGCACTGTTACAAGCATTGACTTTTCTAAAATCCGTGCACATACGGGAGTCCCATCTGGTTGGGACTAGAATGCACGTGGGATGCCCAAGGACTGTTACTTGGTTTTATCAACCCGGTGAAGAGTAAGAAGTTCACCTCTGCCTCTAGCTCACCTTGTTTCTTGGGACTCACTCTGTAGGGAGATTGCTTGATTGGAGTAGGTTCTCTGAGAGTAACATCGTGCACACCCAACGTACACGGTTTTTGGGACGTCATTGAATAGTGGAGATTTGCCTTAATCAGGGATTTTATTTCGTGTCCTTTGTCCACTTCCAGATTTATCAGTAGAGAATTTAAATTCTTTAAGGCTGTCGAATTGTTCAGAAGAACTGTATTCCTATCATTTTCATCCGAACTTACTGGAACCCGTTCTTGGTTCAGAGGAGTTATTAGTAGAAACTGGTGAAACGATTCCTGAATAGGGTTTAAGTTGGTTAATGTGATACGTCCGTTGTGAGTTCCTCTTCTTCGGCGTCCTTACCAAGTAGTTCACGTCAGTTAGGCGCTTCACGATTTCTAAAGGACCTTCAAATTTGGGCTGTAGAGCATGTCCCTGATGAAATCGTTGAACCAGAACTTGATCTTTTGGTTCAAATGAACGAAGTTTAGTTCGACGATCGTATTCCTCCTTCATCTTACTCTGTGCTTGACGTAAGTTTTCGGCGGCCAATTCTCTAGCTAGGCTCAGGCGTTCTTTCATTAAGGTAGGAGAGCTCCTAAAAGTCGGCGTTTCTCTCCCCGGTCCAAGCTTCTTTAGAACCTGTACTGGTCCTAATTTGATGCCCATGATATTAACTCAAATGGCGAAAACTTCAAGTTGTCTTGTTCGCTTTCTCTTAGGGCAAACAAGAGTAGTGGAATACCTTCATCCCAATCTTTGGAATACTGTAAACAATAGGACCTCATCATAATCTTCAAAGTTTGATGGAACCTTTCCACCACGCCTTGTGATTGGGTCGATAGGCCGTCGCGTAAACCGTCTTGACCCCTAACTGAGCCAAGGCTTCACGGAAAAATTTTGAAGTAAAATTCGACCCTTGATCCGATTGAACTTCTCTTGGAAATCCAAAGTGAGAGAAGAACTTAATCAGTGCTCTCACTATTAGGCGAGCATTAATCCTCCTGAGAGGAACTGCTTCCGGGTACCTGGTGACGGTGTCCATGATGGTGAACAGGAACTGGTTGCCCTGCCGAGTCTTGGGTAGCGGCCGACACAGTCGATCACCAGACGTGAAAAGGGTTCGCCTGTTACTTGTATAGGGTTCAACGGCGCAGGTGGTGGATTATGTGCAGGTTTGCCTACTAGTTGACACACAGAACAGCTTTTTACATACTGTTCCACTTCTTCCTTCATTTTTGGCCATGTGAAGTGCTTAGCAATTTTTTCTAAAAGTCTTCTTTTGTCCCAGATGTCCACCTTGAGGACTGTCATGAGCAAACTTACATGCTAAATTTCTAAACGGGGTAGGCAAGACCAGTAGATGATCACTTTTAAGAGATCCTAGTTTCTTTTTTCAGTAAGTCCTTCTCCCAATAGTAAGAGCTGTCACTTTTAAGGGCTTCTTCTCCCAACACAGCAAGCTCCTGAGGTCACTTAAGAGGGTCTATTTGGAGTTCTCTTACTAGATCCTCCTTCGAGAATAAATCTATTTCGGAAACCACCGACTTAGGAACTGGTATCGGTTCTGGGTGGATTGTGGGCTCTACACTCGAGCTTTCGTTGAATATGTCTCTTACTCCTACGTCGACATCGTCCATGACTTCCTCCGATACCAACTGAGAACGCGACTGTTTGGTCATCGCCCGGGTTACTACGCTCAGAGGAAAGAGGGTAGGTTCCGTTCGTCGGGCTTCGATGACGTAATTTTCCTCGGTTGGATTTTTCCATAACTATGGGCTCTTTCCATATTCCTTCATCCGCTAAGTCGTTCCCAATCAATAGTCTACGTCTTTTATGGGGAAGTTATTGGGGACCTCCGATTGACGTCCCAGCCTGTAAAAATAGGATTTCAACATATAACTTGTACAGAGGGTACTCGCGTATGGAGCCACCATAAGCTTCCAAACAGAGCGTCGAAACCCGTATATGACTGGCGGGGAATGATAACAGTCCTTCTCTTAATAATTTAAGTAGACCCCCCGTATTCCCTAAAGGAATTTACTTGCAACAACTGGCTATCGTAATTCCTACTCTGCTTTTGAAAAGTAAGGACTCATAGCTCTGACAAGTTTGACGATGATACCCATATTCTGCTTAGTCAAACTAGGAGGATCTGTTCCTTTTCTTGGACAGAGCGTCTACTCTTGGCTCGGACTTCCTTGGATGAGTCGTAAGATATGATTGTGTGGCAATCTATAGGATGGACTCCTCCCTGGTCCCTATCACGCTTAAAGCATTGTGATTTGAAATGTCCCAGCTTCGAACAGTACGAACATTTTATTTTTTCCCATGACCTATCTGGTCTATAGGATGGGCTCGATTGAATTTGGTGTTTTACTTCGGGTTACTTGTTACACGGGAGTGAACGGGTTTGGGTAGGTCCTTACCGAAAGGCTTCGCAGGTTCGGGTCTCGTTGCTGGTTTGATAACCTGGCTGCTTTCAGATTGTACAACCTCTGGGAAATCTCAAAGTTGTCCTGCCAGCGCCGCAGTCTCTAACAACGTCGTTTGCGGATGGCCAACAAGATACTGGCGAACTCCCTCTGGAAAATTTGCATACAAATCTCTAGTAACATTAATTGTGATAGATCTTTTAAAGTCGTGACCCGAGAAGCTCGACACCAACGTTCAAACGCACTGCTTTCCTCGGGCAAAATCTAAATAAGTTTGTCCTGTTTGCCGTTTCATGGAACGAAAAGCTATTTGGTAACTAATAGGAGCATGTCATATGCTTCTAAAATATTCCTTTACTACGTCGTACTGACATAAAACTCATATGTAAGGAGGCGACACAAGACTGCGCCTTTCCATTAGAGATGTGTGCAGCAATGTGGCCCATTTGTCTTTGGGCCAGCCCATGAACGTGCCTGATTCTCAAAAATTTCAAAGAATTCATCTAAGTCTGTTCGTTAAACTTAGGTACCATCAGAGCTGCTTTATGCAAGTCAAACCCGTTACCGTGCTCTCACGTCTCTTTCTTCCGGAACTCCCTTCTGCTTTGTTTCAAAACTAAACCTTTCACGCCTAAATTCTTCCTCGTTTAGACTCTTCTAGCTTCGATTTGAGAGTTTTGTAATAGTAATATGCGTTCTATTCTCTCTAGTTGTTCGGATGTGAAATCCAAGATTAATGACACCGAAGGGAATTCGTGCGTCTTCCTCCGGATGTATTTGGGTCGAGCACCAGTCCTAAATATCCCCGTCATTTGACATGAGGTTTCGTTCCAACCACCGAATACATACTCCGGGAAATGAACGGGGGAGAGCCTTTTGAGACTGGACATGAGTAGTAAGGCCTTGTAAACCCTGGTTCAACTTCATTATTTAAGGCAGTTCCCGTCCGTGGGATTTCTACTTCCTCAAACTGAGAAATAAAAACTATCTTCCGAATCTAGTTCTGGCATTGCTTGGATTTTCGGAAATAATCTATCCTTAATTAGGGACCTAAGAGTCTCTGCGCTATGGTATCTATTATAAGGTATATCCACTGTCTAGCTATTTGCCAACACGTCTGTAATTTTAAAGTGTCAAGAGTAGCCTCTGTTAATTCATCTAATAATGACTTAATTTCTGGATCCATTTTCTTAATTCTCGCAAGGGAGCTTAATTTTAATGCAAAACAAATATGTACTTCAGGGTAAGTAGCTCCCGGACAGACAACCCATTTGTTACGACTTAATCTTCACCGTAACAATAGGGGCACAAATAACTCCATTTTTTTTGTTAGTTTTATTTTATTACCAATCATTTAGCTTCATTGGTATTTGGTTAGTGAATTAAAATAACCACAAGCAATTATAAATGAAAACACTATACAGCAAGAAACCCAATCTTACATTCAAATTCTCATTAACAGAGTATGATACAATAATTTCAATTAATAATCTACTCTTTTAGAAAGGTCTAGGGTAACGAAATAGTTATCTTTCTTAAGTGACATGAATTACCAACTAATGGCAAAGGCAAGACTTAGTATACAGTTTTTAGTTTAAGCTAGGAGCTTTGGGTTGAAGACCCGTACCGAGTCAGAGCTAGGAGCTGACTGACTCACTCAACTACTTCATAGTCAGACTCAGCTCTGCCAGAAGGCGACGCGTGGCGTCAATTCTAGAACCACCAATTGGTCCACTACAGTAGTGGTTACACATTCGTAATACCTAACCTAATAATAATATAATATAATATTATAGTTATAATAATCATGGGGAAAGATATAATATACAATATAATACAATGAGAGTACTTTTGATTCATACTGTACCCGATAATAATATATAGTCGAACCTGCTTTATCTAGCTAGTAATAAAGTGGTTCGCGATATATTATTACAGAACTTATTTTAACCAGGCCTTTTATTTTTGTATATAATGGAGTGAAGTAGGGGCGCGTAACAGTGGATTCCTAAGAATTTTCCCTCTGTTAGCTTTGTGATAGGTGATCCGTTTATCGTTATGTTAAGAGGTACATCTGTAGCTCTGCTACCAAACTGAATGAAGTAGGTTTTGTCAATGTTTAGTGTAAGTTTGTTAGTCCTCATCCAGGTAGATATTTTCTGTAATTCGGTGTTTACAGTATTGGCTAGCGTGACTGGGTTCGGGTGAGAGAAGACGTATGTGGTGTCATCTGCAAAAAGTGTGGGTTTGAGTAATTGCGAAGCATTTGGTAGGTCATTTATGTATAGGGGAAAGAGAAGAGGGCCAAGGACACTTCCCTGTGGGACACCAACTGTAATTGGTTGTGCGGAAGAGCTTGCCCCATTTGCGTACACATATTGGCTTCTGTTGCTGAGATAAGACTTGAGGTAGTTGAGGGAGTGCCCTCTAATAACGTAGTGTGACAATTTTACATGGAGAAAGTCATGGTAAAAGATAAAAAGCTTTACGTAAGTCAATGAAGATCCCCAGTGGGACTTCTTTTTTCTCTATTGCAGTGTAATAATTTTCTAGCATGTGTATAATAGCATCATTATATTTTTATTAGGCCTGAATCCAAATTGGCAGGGGTTGAGAATGTTATGGAGATGAGGTAGGAGTGGATTCGTTTATGAATTTAATTTTTTGAAGATTTTTGAGAGAGGGTGTAAATTGGATTTTGGGCCTATAGTTATTCAACTCTGTTTGGTCTCCTCCTTTATGGATCGGGGTGACCCTTTGCTTTTTTTGAAACTGTAGGGAAGGTGGAGGATTCATGGATTTGTTAAAGAGTGTTGCAATGTTTGGGTGATAGTACTTGTGACCTTTTTGTATATAAAGGTGGTAAGGTTTTTAAAAATCCCCTGCCTTGTTTTTCAGTGCGTTGATAATAAAGGAGACTTCGTATGGGTTAGTCGGAGCTAGAAACAGTGTGTTCAGGTATTTTCCCAGTGAGGTATCTTTTGGTTTGGGGGGTATCTGAGCTTGGGATATTATTGGCAAGGTTTTGACCTATAGTGGAGAAGAAATCATTGAGTCTTTGCTGTTTCTGTTGGTGGAGTTGGGGGTTTTCATCTGATTTGCTAATTTTATTTCGCTATGTCGTGATATCTTTTTTGTTCCCAGATTTTCTGATAGGGTCTTCCGGGTCTTTTTTATATCACCTCGTAAGTTGGATAATCTTTCTCAAAAATACAATTTTTTTGCCCTTCTTATCAGGCTGGTTAGGATTGACGATAACGTTTTGTTTGGTCTCTGGTTATGTGACCCATTCTGTACTGTTTTTTCATATCGGTGTTTTGTATTTATGGATTTGAAAAATGCTGGGGGTTAGCCAGGGACTGTTCAGTCTCTTAGTTGTCATCTGTTTAGTTTTTTTAAGGCATGCTTGTTATAAAGGGATTGGGTCTTTTTTAGAAAATTATTTAAAAAATTCGTCAATATCTGTATAGATTTCTAGCTCATGTGCCAGTCAATGTTTGTTACTGCTGTGTGAAGTTATTTAAAGGCTGCCTCATTTTGAAGTCTGAAGGTGACTTTAGTATGTCTTGGGGTATTTTACCAAGAGTTGTTATGAGGAAAGTAGGGTAGTGGTCTGTGGTATTATCTGTAATTATGCCTGATTTTAAAGGGATATGGTGTTTGGTCCAGATGTGGTCAAGTAGGGAAACACTAGTCTCTGTAACTCTTGTAGGTTTTGTTACTGTTGGTAGCAACATGCAGTTACTCATTGTGTTTGTGAATTCAGTAATGTGTGGTCCTGGTCTTGCAGGAGATTTATATTGAAGTCACCTGAGAGTAGTAAGTGATCTTTGTTCATGCGTTCATCAGTTATCATACTTCCTAGGTTTTGACTAAATTGGCTAATGTTTGATTGTGGAATTCTGTAGATGTTTATCACTGTGAGAGGTTTTTGTAGGTATTTGGATTTGAATTTAGCTATTATATATTCCCCATGTTCATCCCTTGTGCAAGTATTAGTGATACATTCTAGTTGGTCTGAGTAGTATATAGCTGTGCCACCCCCTTGTTGGTCTGGCCTACAGTTGTGTATGGCTGTGTAACCAGGAATGGCATAGACATCTGTAGTATCTGTAGTATTATGTTAGACTAGAGAAAATGATATTCTTGCCGTCACTCGGGGAAGTTATCTGCCTATGACATCTTATATTTATGTTTATTTATTCTGTTGTGGGGTGTATTTATCATCTTTTTATGTTATGTATCATGTTTATTATATAATTTTGAAAAAAATATCATAGATGGATTAATGAAAATGTGTATATTAACGTAATATACGACATTTAATGAGACTCGATGATTATTATTATCATTACTAATATGACGTCTCGAGATATAAGAGACTTACTGATTTTAATGTGTACCTGCATGCCAGCACTGTGTGTAAGTTTATTTAGGTACAGGTATACATAAGTATAATTATCAGAGTACAGTGGACCCCCGGTTCATGATATTAATCCGTTCCTGAGAGCTCATCGTAAACCAAAATTATCGGAAAGCGAATCAATTTTCCCCATAAGAAATAATGGAAATCAAATTAATCCGTGCAAGACACCCAAAAGTATAAAAAAAAAAACTTTTACCACATGAAATATTAAGTTTAATGCAATATAATAATTACAATAACAATAATAACAATAAAATAATCACAATAGAATAATTGACACTTACCGTTAATGAAGATCTTGTGATGATTGATGGGATGGGAGGAGGGGAGAGTGTCGAAGTTTTTAATGTTTAGAAGGGGAATCCCCTTCCATTAGGACTTGAGGTAGCAAGTCCTTTTCTGGGGTTACTTCCCTTCTTCTTTTAATGCCACTAGGACCAGCTTGAGAGTCACTGGACTTCTGTCGCACAACATATCTTGAATTCATGCAGATATTTTTCAGCTGCTTTTTGGTCTGAACTGGCAGCTTCACCATGCCTAATCACACTATGTATGCCACTACGATTCTTAAATCTTTCAAACCAACCTTTGCTGGCCTTAAATTCACTCACATCACCACTAGTTGCAGGCATTTTTCTAATTAAATCCTCATGCAACTGCCTAGCCTTTTCACAAATGATCGCTTGAGAGATGCTATCTCCTGCTATCTGTTTTCATTTATCGACACCAATAACAGTCTCTCAACATTTTCTAACACTTGCGGTCGCTGTTTTGTAAATCGCAGTTGCACCTTTTGCAAGAACAGCTTCCTTGATTGCCGTTTTCCTTCTCACTATAGTAGAGATGGTTGATTGGGGTTTACTATACAACTTAGCCAGCTCCGACACACACACTCCACTTTCATACTTTGCAATTATCTCTTTCTTCATTTCAATAGTCATTAGCACCCTTGGTCTCGAGGGTTGGCACTAGAAGCTTTCTTAGGGCCCATGGTGACTTATTTTGCAGAAACAAGCACCAAAAACAGTGATAATATGGATAATGTGAATGTACCGAATGTATCCTTAGATGGGCGCACACTGGCTGGCTTTAAAACTAACACACAATGGTGCAGTTCAGGCCACATGTGGACACGTCTCGTACGAATCGATCGCATACCGGGTTTTGTAACGGGAACCGAGGCAAATTTTTTGCGATATAATGCTTCGGATACTGGATTTATCGGATACCGATGGCTTCGCAAACCAGGGTCCACTGTATATATAAAATATGAAATAACTTTTAAAAACACTTGAAAATTTTGGAGTTTCCAGACACAATGGAGAGACTTAGTGCTTAAGGATCTCACAGAAAATGTAAACAAACCGTGTGGGGCGCGGTGACCGTATTAGAAAGTCAGGTGGGGGGAACCGTATAGCGAGTTTTGGTCATACATATAACCCTCGGTTATCAGTCATAATGTTTCCAGAAGGTCGGCCTAAATCCAAAAAGGCCGAAAGCCGAAATAATAATTTCCCATAAGAAAATAATGTAAATCCAATTATTCCATTTCATACACCCAAAAGTGTTAACAAAAAAATACATTTTATAGGGAATAACAATAGTTTTTCCCTACAAAAAAACGATGAAAAAAAAAAATGAAAAGAAAAAATTTTTTAAAAATGATAAAATTAACAAACATCCCTTTTAAATTGAAGATTTCTTTTTTGGTTTTAATTGAAGACGAGGAGGGAAAGGGAGTTGGGAATCCCCTTCCATAAGGACTTAGGTATAAAAACCCTATCTGGGGCTTTGATACTGCCCAGTATTTTCATTATTTTACCTTGAAATTTTTGTTTTTTAAAAATGTAGGGCGAGAGGAGAGTAGTATTTTTTTGCGGGTTTTTCGTGAAAGGTACCCGGTAGTTTTGTAGGTAAAAACTATTTTCCCCCCATGGGGCTGAAATACTACCCTTTTTTATTACCTACAAAAGCCAAATCATTACATCGACATCCCATTTCACTGATTTAATCTTTCTAAAAAACTACCTTTAAATGCAGTCATAAAAAAAGGGGAGAAGTAATGAAAATTCATCCCCCGGAGAATTGTAAACAAATGTTTTTTAAGAGCATGCCGGGGACCACGGGCCAGTTTAAACAGTTTTTCAATGCTGAATCAGGGGAATACGTAATTTTTTACCCTCCCCCCCCCATCCCTCCTCCCCCCCTCCCTCCTTGATTCCCCAGTATTCACCACCGATACCTTATAAAAAATTGCATGTTTTTTTTGTTTTCGTTTAAATACAATGTAAGTGTTTCAAAATATAACTTTGGGGAAAAAAACATGAGGGAGTGATAAAAAATTCTAAATAAACCAAAAATAAAGACATTTAATGTGCCCAAAAAAGGGGATTATTTTTAAAAACAAAAATCACGTAAAAAACATTGCACTTTTTTTATATACAGTGGACCCCCGCATACCTTTGGCCTTACATAACGTTAAATCCGCATACTGCTACATTTTATCGCCAAGATTTTGCCTCGCATACCGCTAAAAAACCAGCTCAACGCTGTTCGTCTGAGACGCGTCTATGTGCGGCCTGAGCCACGCTCACATGTTCCGCCGGTGGTATTGTTTACCAGCCAGCCTCCGCGGTAACATCCAAGCATACAATCGGAACATTTCGTATTATTAGTGTTTTTGGTGATTTTATCTGCAAAATAAGTGACCATGGGCCCCAAGAAAGTTTCTAGTGCCAACCCTACAGCAATAAGGGTGAGAATTACTATAGAGATGAAGAAAAAGATCATTGATAAGTATGAAAGTGGAGTGCGTGTCTCCGAGCTGGCCAGGTTGTATAATAAACCCCAATCAACCATCGCTACTATTGGTGGTACAGCTGCTGCTGCTGCTGATAGCACCGTCAGCTGCTGCTGCTGCTGTACCACCGTCAGCTGCTGCTGCTGCTGTAGTACCATCTGCTGCTGCTGTAGCATCATCTGCTGCTGCTGTAGCATCGTCTGCTGCTGCTGTAGCACTGTCAGCTGCTGCTGCTGCTGCTGCTGTAGCACCGTTGTTGGTGTGGCTTATTGAGAATACCAAGAAACAATTAACCCCAGAGGATTTGCCACCCAGGATAACCCAAAAAAGTCAGTGTCATCGAAGACTGTCTAACTTATTTCCATTGGGGTCCTTAATCTTGTCTCCCAGGATGCAACCCACACCAGTCGACTAACACCCAGGTGAACAGGGAAAAATGCCTGGAACTAGTGCTCATATTGGTGAATTTAAAGCCAGCAAAGGTGGTTTGAGAGATTTAAGAATCGTAGTGGCATACACAGTGTGATAAGGCCTGTTCTAGAAGAAAATGCCAAACAGGACCTACAGTACTCAGGAGGAAAAGGCACTCCCAGGACACAGTGTCTCATCAGTCATTGCTGCATCTTCAATAAAGGTAAGTGTCATTTATTCTTCATTTAGTAGAGTAGTACATGCACAATATATATTGTGCATGTACTACTCTACTATTGTGCATGTATCTTTCTCTTTGTGTGTAGGAAAATGTATATTTCATGTGGTAAATTTTTTTTTTCATACTTTTGGGTGTCTTGCACGGATTAATTTGATTTCCATTATTTCTTATGGGGAAAATTCATTCGCATAACGATAATTTCGCATAACAATGAGCTCTCTTGCACGGATTAATATCGCTATGCGGGGGTCCACTGTACAGTGGTACCCCGAGTTTCGTACAGCTCCCAGCTCGAACAGTTATGTAAGTGTGTTATTGTAAGTGCTTTTGTAAGTGTATTTTTGGGGGTCTGAAATGGACTAATCTAATTGACATTATCCCTTATGGGAACAGATTCATTCGGTAATGGCATTCAAAACAGCCTTCTGGAACGAATTATGGCCGAAACTTGGGGTACCACTGCACCATGTAACGTTTCTTATATAATTTTGAAGAAAATATCATAGATGGATTAATGAAGATGTCTATATTAACCTAAAATAAGACATTTAATGTGCCCAAGAGTGATTATTATTACTCGTCCAATATGGCCAGTCTCCAAAATAACGGCCGAAAACTGGGATAGAATTTCAGCCAAAAAAGCTGCTACTTTTTAGCTTAAGACTATTTACTTTGTTTTATACTTAATTCTAACTATAGATTCACTACAAATCTTATGATTACAAGCATTGATCCAGATACCAACCTCTAATTTAATGACTTAAATGAATCAAACAGTTACTGTAATTACTACACTGCAGAACAATCAAAGGCACTTCTCAGTGCCAATAACAACATAACTATCTTTAACTACAATATCAGATCTTTAAGCAAGCATTACGATGACCTCATAGCATTACTAAATTCCTTACATGCCAATATGTCCATCATTACACTAACTGAAACCTGGCTAAAGCCTGATAGTACAGATGTCATGCCATTCCTGGTTACACAGCCATACACAACTGTAGGCCAGACCAACAAGGGGGTGCACAGCCATATACTACTCAGACCAACTAGAATGTATCACTAATACTTGCACAAGAGATGAACATGGGGAATATATAATAGCCAATTCAAATCCAAATCCCTACAAAAACCTCTCACATTGATAAACATCTACAGAGTTCCACAGCAAACATTACCAATTTAGTCAAAACCTGGAAGTATATAATGATGCCGCATGAACAAAGATCACTTACTACTCTCAGGTGATTCAATAAAAATTCCCCTGAAAGACCGCCCACACGTTACTGAATTCACAAACAAATGAGAAAAATGTAGTTGCTACCAACAGTAAAAAAACCCTCAAGAGTTACGAGACTAGTGTTTCCCTACTTGACCACATCTGGCCAACACCTACCCCCTTTAAAATCAGGCAAAATTACGATAATACCACGCCACCCCTACTTTCCTCATAAAATTTTTAAAAATTACCCAAGACATACTAAAGTCACCTTCAGTTTTAAATGAGGCGCCATTAATAACTTCACAAAAGCGTAGCAAACATTGACTGGCACACTGAGCTAGAAATCAATACAGTTTGACGAAAGTATTAATAATTTTCTAAAAAAAACTCAATACCTCTATAACAACATGCCCCAAAAAAACTAAGCAGATGACAGCTAAAACTGAACCGTCCCTGCTAACACCCCGCACTCAATCCATAAATACAAAACACCAAAATGAAAAACAGTACAAATGGGGCACATAACCAGAGACCAAAACAAAAAATTACTCGTCAATCCTAACCACCTGATAAAAGGGCAAAAAAATTGTATTATGAAAAGATTATCCAACTTTTGAGGTGATAAAAAAAAGACCTGGAAAACCCTATCAGAAATTTGGGAACAAAAAAAATATCACAATGCGAAATAAAAAATTTCAAAAAAGATGAACCCCAATCCCACCAACGAAACAGCAAACAGACTCAATGATTTTTCTCCACTATAGGACAAAACTTGCCAATAAAATCCCAAGCTCAGATCCCCCCCAAATGCTACCTCACCGGAATACCCCAAACACTGTTCCTAGCCCCCTAACCCATACGAAACTCCCTTATTATCAACGCACTAAAAAACAAGGCAGGAGATTTAAATACCTTACCCCCCTTTATATAAAAAAAGTTCACAAGTGATATCCCAAACATTTCAACACTCTTTAACAAACCATTGAATCCTCCACCCTTTCCCTAAGTACTAAAATAGCAAGGGTCCCCCCCCGTCCACAAAGGAGGGCCCAAAAGATTGAAAACTATAGGCCAATACCAACTTACCCCTCTCTCAAAAATCTTCGAAAATTAATTCAAAAGAAATTTTCCCTTACTTATCTCCCAAAAATACTCAAAACCCTGCCCAAATTTTGGATTCAGGGCCCAAAAAAAATACTAATGATGCTATTAAAAACATGCTAGAAATTATACACGCAATAGAGAAAAAAGAAGTCCCCCTGGGGATCTTCCTTACTTACGTAAAGCTTTTTGATACAGTTGACCATGACTTGCCCACGTAAATTGTCACCCCTATGGTTAAGAGGGACTCCCTCAACTACCTCAAGTAAAACTCAGCAAAAGAAGCCAATATGTGTAGCAAATGGGGCAAACTCTTCTGCACAACCAATTCGTTGGTGTCCCCCAGGGGGGTGTCCTTGGCCTCTTCTCTTTTTCCTAAATAAATGACCTACCAAAAAGTTCTAAAAAATTTAAAAACCCCCCTATTTGCGATGACACAACAACGTCTTCTCCCACCCCCGCCCAACGCTAGCCAATACTGTAAATCCCAATTTCAGAAAAATCTACCTGGGTGAGTACTAAAAAAACTTACACTAAACATTTTTCAAAACCTCTTCTTCAGTTTGGTAACAAGGGTACAGATGTCCCTCTTAAAAAATGATAAACGGTCACCTATCACAAAGCTAACAGAGGGAAAATTCTTAGGAATCCACCTTGATAATAGACTAAAAATTTCATACACATATACAACAAATTTCTAAGAAAATTTCCAAGACTTTTAGCATACTATCGAAGATACGGTACTATGCTCCACAGTCAGCCCTCCTGGCCCTATTTCATTTCTCTTATTTACCCCTATCTCCCTAGGGAAATTTTGTGCATGGGGCTCAACAACAAGTAACCATCTCAAAACCACTAATTACCCAACAAAAGGCTGCAGTTAGAATGATAACAAATTCTCACTACAGGCAGCACACTCCACCAATATTTCAATACACTCAACCTACTCACCAACAAAACATCCATACTTATTACTGCACCTATTACATACATAGAACCTAAACTCTAAATATTAACCCTTCCCCTCAAACATCTCCTTGCCAACCTCAACAGAAAAACATGACCTTTAACACAAGGCACAGATCACTCTTGATGTTCCTCGTGTCCTCTCACACTATGCAAAAACTCAATGCACATAAAAGGCCCTAAAATCTGGAATTCTTACCTGTAAATATAAAAGAAACACTACCTGTTTATAAATTCAAGTCTCTTCTCAAAAATCACTTACTCACCAAAACCAAATAAATACTGAATAAGAACCTTATTAATTGTATATCTTAAATGTTTTCACAATTATATCACATAAATGTTAAACCATAAACCAATTAACTTTATTATTTTTAATACACTACCTAAAAAGAATACTCCATTCTACTGAATTAAAAACAATGATGCAACCATATGACCTGTCTTTGTAAAATAACGTGCTTAAGTAATCATTTACATTAATGTTTTTCACTGATTTCATCATTGCTTATAACTAAGTTAATTTAAGCCAAACCCGTAATGCTATGCATAGTATAATGGCTTTGGCATGTGCTTTTTATCTGTTTTTTTTTTAAACCTCTTAATGTGCTAAAATTATAAAAAAATAAATAAATAAAAAATAAATAAATAAAATTGAATTGGGAAAACCAGGGTCCATTTTTATTTTGAGCCACGTAAAACGGGATATCAAATTAGGGGGCTACAGGGTTCTGCTGATTATGAAAAAGGGGGCCCCAAACTTACAGCTTTTAGGTTCCAGGCTCTGCTAAAAACAAAAAATCACTGAAAAATGAGATATACCTTTTTCACCCCAAAATGAATAAAAGCCTGATAATATAAAAACCTGAAAACATTTTTAAGCTACTATATTAAGTGAGCAATAAAGCTCCCCCCTAAAAAATATTATACGTGCCCATTATTTCCCCTCAAAATATTTTTTTACAAATTTATAGGGTGCTGAATATTTTTATTGTAGGTTCTGGTAAATAAAGAATGGTAAAATTTGGAAACCACTGTATATTCGAAAAATGCATAAAGGAAACACTATAAGTAAAACCCTTCCTGTATTGTCAAAAAAATTATGTATATTATATTGTATGGTGTGAACTTCTTTTTCTACTTTCTTTACCCCTTTTTTATATTTTAGTCATTGTATTTAGCAAAAGTATAACAATTTCACAGTATACTTTAAGTTTCCTTGATTTAGTTGAAGATGATTTTGTATTTTTTCGAACCTGGGGTAATACTTCAGAAGGCCCTTTGGCTGTAATTAAAATACAGTATACATGAAAAGCTATAAAAGGATACAAGAGCAGTAACACTACGTTGTAATTTTTTCGTCTCTTTGGTTTACAGCAGCTGGTTTCCAAAAAATTGAGAGAACGCCTTTAAGCAACACTGAGTGGTGTTTCAGAGTGTCACTGGGGGGAAGGAGCGAACTCTTAGTGATAGTGGTCAAGCCAGAGAGAGACTCAGGGCAGTGGTGAGAAAAGGGAGAATTCTCTTTAGGTCAACTTCCCCAAAGAAAGCAATAGAGAGACTAATGTCCGGGGGATCAGAAATGGAAATGCCCCAGAGAATGGTAGAGAACTAGCAGGGGGGAATCCAAAGTAGTAAAGCCTGTGACATAACCCTTACCACAGCCAGAAGTTAAAAAAATTTCCTGTCTTGGCTGAAAAATGATCCCTCAACATTAGTCTCAGGGCAGATGAAGTTTGTGAGAGACAGATCTCCTAAAGAACCAAGCTAAATAAAAATGTCACAAATTCTACTAAAATTTCTTCTTTTCCCGTCCCATGCATCCTGGAGAAGTTGAGAGACAGCAGCTAGATGGAAGTTCGAAAAAGAGGGTTACAGCAGTTCATGTCTATGGTGAAACTTCTACTGTTCAGAGACCCGTGATGCATCCATTTCCCTGAAGTTCCGAAATAAAAGATCTACAGAATTCCACTGAAGAAAAATTGTGTGGGGCGCAAAGGGGCTGCTTTGAAGATGCATGTAGTCATGCAACTAAAACTGAGGAAAATATTTCCCCCTACCCCCTACTCACAGCCTCACTGAAGAAGGGGGAGGGGGAGGAGGAGGAGGAGGAGGAAAAAAGACCTCCCGGAAGAAAGAATCCCCTTTAAGTTTCTTGATGAAACCCAAAAAATTTTTATTTGCTCAGCCTACGAGAAGTTGGCACCCTTTTAAAAAGGGAAGGAAAAACTTTTTTTTCTTTTTATTTATTTAAATTTTTAATTTTTAAACCCCGTCTAAATGGGCAAGATCTAGTGGGTTTATGTTTTTCTAGCAGTATATACCCGACCTGTGATCTGCACAATGTAACCTTATTTTGAAAAGGGGGAAATTTATTCTAATTTATTTTTTTTTAAATTTAGTAACTTATTTTTCTATCAATATTTTCTTTTTTTTTTTGTGATTTTATTGTAAATCATTTCAATTTTTTAAAATTAGGATAAAAGGGGAGATGTTTTACAAAAGGTGAATTATTATCAGCTTTTCATCACTTTCGGCGTACCATTTACCCATGATTAACTTTTGGCGGCTCTCTGCCCGTATGCATACCTAAATAATGTATATTAGAGTTTATTTCTCTATTCTTTTTTTTACAGATACAGTACACTACTGCATAAACATTTAAAAAAAACAGAGACCATCATTTAAAACGTTTTTTTGGCATATTTTGGTTATAACATATTGAAGAATTCAGATATTTTTGTTGACAGTTTTTAAAAAGAACTTAACTGGTTCAGTTTGCGGGAGAGAAAAAATTTTGGAGAGTCACCTGTGAATACACACTGCCTGGCTGTGGGGTTTTACCCTGACAATAAGGGGGACCCACCGTCATCCCCGGGCCCCCCCCCGCCACCCCCCCGCCACCCAAAAACCATCCCCCCACCCCTTTTCCCAGCTGGGTTTTATAAGTTAGGACCATCCCCTTTCTAGGAATTAATGTTTTATTTTCGTTTGGGAAAGAATTTAGATCTTTTAATTTTCCCTATCTTAACCCCTTTTAGGGTCCCAAGGCCCCAAAAGGAGTCAGCACCCGGTCCAAGAATTTTCAAAAAAAAAAATTTTTTATTTTTCTTATGAAAACGTAAAGAATCTTTTTTTGAAGGTAATAAACAAAAAGTACGAAAAAAGGTGGAAAATTTTACGAAATTATTCTCTCGCAATTTTGATGTGTCAGCATTTACGAATCGCGATTTTTTCCGACTTTTACTCCCATTTTTTGGGCCCAATTAATTATTCCAATCAACCAAATTCTTAGCTATTTCACTAGTATTACTTCTATTCTATCGATTGAGCACAAGAAATCGCCAAGTCAACTGTTTCAACTACAAAATAAAGTGATCGGAAATTGTTAATTTGGCCAATTTAACACAAAGTTCAAAATATTCCAATTTCAAAATAGGGTCCAGAATGAACAATGTAGGCATTCCTGGCACTAAACTAACATTTCCTCTGTTCATTAGTTATGTTTTGAGGCTTTACAAATAAATTCCATTTTGATTTTTTATTCACATAATGAATTTTTATTCACACCAAAAAATAGAAGATTTACTGTTATGCAATACTGTAATAATTGTATAAATATCATCACCATATTTTGAATGTATATTAGACCCACCAGCTGACGTGTATTAGACGTGTGAGGTCGTTGTTTTACTCTTGAATATCGGCAAAAATTTAACATTTCCGCTACTTTGAGCTCAGTTTCAAGCCATTTCCAATGCTAAAACCAATCAAAATCATCTCTATTTCTGTAATATGTCTTCCATTCTATCAAATGAGACCAAGAAATCGCAAATACAACTATAAAAAACATACGAAAAAACACTGCAAAGTTGCTGTTTTAATCGAAAAATCATGATTTCATTTTTTTTCTCTCATTATACACAGTGTGCTGCAGGATGTGTTTTATGTGGTGCACACATACCACATAGATGTATTCTCTCATATCTAGGCCCAAATGTACCACTCACAGTTTATCAGAGTGAGCTGAGCTCATGGCGTAGATCTACGGTTTGGACCCTGAACGTAAAGCCGTAGATCTACGGGACGGACCCTGAAAGGGTTAAATCTGCTAAGCAGTCATGGCACCCAGTAGGCATACAAGTGTTGCTGAAAGTGGCAAGAAAAGGTTTAAGCGTTTAAGTCTTAGAATTAATGATGAAAATAGAGATATTAGACAAAAGATAGTCTGTGGCCATAATGAAATGTAACTTTGTGCACATAAAAAGATTGAGGTAAATGTGAATTATTGACTGACTGACTGACTTAAAGTTAGACTTTTTCACTGAAGAGGACCCTGAAACAGTGTATAGAGCAGCTGATGCCTTACCGTCAGTTGTAATGTACTGTGGGGTAAAATAGAACAAAAATCCATTACAGAATTTATGCACACTCCAGTACAACCATCAACTTCAGTACCAGGATCTCTACCATCCACTTCAGCCCAGTAGGGCAACAGCATAACTCTCCACTCTCCACAAACACCAGCACCCACAATTTTGGGTAAGAAATACTATTGCACCTACCATCCAACTTACAACCTGCTCGACATACATCAACTCGACTTACGACCGTGCATCTGGCAGCTGGGCTGGGCCGGCTGATGCACACCACTGTACAATATTTGACAATACTCGCGGCGGCAATGTGTCATGCAGGCAGCATCAGTTTGAGTAATCCTGCCCGATCAGCAGCATCATACTGTATTAACTGTACTAACTGGACAGTAAATTTCACCATGGCCCCTAAGATGAAGTCTGAATCTTGCACTGGAGATTGTGGCAAGAAAGGCTCTTACTCTCCAACTCTATTTGTTTTCACTGTTGCACATAAACCTGTCTGTATCTGTCTGCCTGTATATCTGTGTCTGTTTGTCTGTCTACCAGTGTGTCTGTCTTTCTGTCTACCTGTGTGTCTTTCTGTCTACCTGTGTGTCTGTTTCTATCTACGTGTGTGTCTGTCTTTCTGTCTACCTGCGTGTGTGTGTCTTTCTGTCTACCTCTGTCTTTATGTCTACCTGTGTGTGACTGTCTTTATGTCTACCTGTGTGTCTGTCTTTGTCTACCTGTGTCTGTCTTTCTGTCTACCTGTGTCTGTCTTTCTGTCTGCTTGTCTGTCTTAGAGCCATTCATTAAGAGTGTAATTGGTCTTGAAGACGCCATATTAATAATGATAACAATAATCACTGAGGCGCATTAAATGTGTATAAAACGTTAATATAGACATTTTGCTTAATCCATCTATGATTTTTTTTTTTTCAAAATTATATAATGAACATGCTACATAACATATAAACATATAAATTAACAAATATGAGATGTTTTTCTGGTCGGCTTCACAGAGTGAACAGAAACCATTCATGTCTGGGCTGGTAACAACAACAACAACAACAACGTTTGTTTACATAACTTGCGAACATTCTACATTCTCTCCCTCTCATTTATTCATTTAATCTTGTTTACTCACCTCTCACTCTGCATTAAGACTACAGATATTTTAAGGTAAGTAATTTCCTTCAGCGGCAGCAGCGACCTCCAAGCTCCGTACTTTTCTCCAACTACAGTGGACCCCCGCATAACGATTACCTCCGAATGCGACCAATTATGTAAGTGTATTTATGTAAGTGCATTTGTACGTGTATGTTTGGGGGTCTGAAATGGACTAATCTACTTCACAATATTCCTTATGGGAATAAATTCGGTCAGTACTGGCACATGAACATACTTCTGGAGTGAAAAAATATCGTTAACCGGGGGTCCACTGTATCAGAGCTACCAATGCTCCTATGATGACCTAGTTACAAGCAAAACTGCACTACCCAATGTAGCACTCAGAATGAACAAAGATTACCAACAGTGAAACCTACAAATCGAAAATAATAGAGATCAAAGGAAGACTGCCCACAAACCGAAAGCAACACCCCGCTGCCAGCCGAACAACGTAACCCTAAACTTTGTATAACTACAACTTCTTCTTAACTGCAACAATTCCTGTAGTATTATGAGGCGCAATCTAAGAGGAAACAGCACCAAGGCCAGCAAGAAAACACCGAAAAATCAACTATTGAACAAGTGTAGCCAGGAGGACGCCGGCCCAGCAACCACCCCTCTCACCACCACTCAAGGCGACACCACAACAATAACAACAAACATGGCTGCCACCAGCCCATCCTCCCCTCTCTTCCCCGGATTCAACCTACCAAGTAGTCTCTCAGGTATGACCAACGATCCAGATACCCTAAAGTCATGCATCTCCAACTTAGTTATTGAAAATATGAATCTTCGAGAGACGCTAACAAAACAAGACACCAGGATGACACAACTCGAGAACAAAATCCTCAGTCTTGAACAAAAGTTATCAACACCAGGAATGACTAACTGTGACAAGACCATCCAGACAGTCATAGATAGCCATACCCAACAAATAATATCTCTTAATACAAAGGTTGAAGAAGCAGTAAAAGAATGGAAGAACAACTTAGTTAACCAGTTCAGTGACTACTTTGCTCTCCAAGAAGATAAAACTGAACAAGATAAACTATCGGACGCAGTAATAGTTAACAGTCCACTTTTTCCCAGTGATATGAACCAAACAAACAGTAAAGAAATTACTCTGCAGATCATAAAGGACCAAACAAAAGTTACAGTAACAGAGTCTGAAATAAAAGAAGCCAGGTTACTAGGATCCCATGGTAGAAAAAGTGTTATGCTTAGATTCCACTCACATGACAGGAAAAAAAGACTTAATTATTGCATCTATTAAAGTAAAGAAAGAGGTATACATAAACAAGTGTCTTACCAAAAAACGTCAGAACCTCCTGTATAGAGTCAGAAAACTTAAGCGGGAGAATAATGACACAATACACCAATGCTTCACACGGATGGGAAAATTCTAGTTAGGAAAACAAATGTAGGTCAACTGTACACAATCACGAACGAGAATGATCTATCACGATTTCTCAGGGATACTAATCTTGCAGAGAATAACTAAACAATGTCCAACCTAAAAGCCTACGTAGTGTAGTGTATGTTTTGCTCCATTATTGTTCAAATTTCATTGTACAATCTCTTAGTAATTAAATAATCAACTACCTCATTTTGTGATTTTACTAGTAAGCATAAGTCACCTTATGTAATTTTCTTATTTACTATTGTTTGCTTAAACATTAGCTGAATTGATACTTTCTCTGTCCATATTACTACCTATTTTTTTAAATACTATCAATTGATATTACTTACTAAAATTAATAATTACCATTTTTACTATAATTTCAATTTACTCTTAACATTTTTGACATTTAATAACCATTACTTGTCTAATTACCTTTATCTGTTTTAATACCACATTTACTATCTTAGAGTACTCTTAATTACCTTGTACTGCCAAATAACCTCAAGTATAACTACCAGTGCAATATTGAATGAAATAAACATTACTTTTTCACTTTTTTTGTAATCATTATTACTTGGTGGAATGATGATGTGAAGAGAGTAGTAAGGGAGAAAAAGTTAGCATGTGAGAAGTTTTTACAAAGTAGAAGTGATGCAAGGAGGGAAGAGTATATGGAGAAAAAGAGAGAGGTTAAGAGAGTGGTGAAGCAATGTAAAAAGAGAGCAAATGAGAGAGTGGGTGAGATGTTATCAACAAATTTTGTTGGAAATAAGAAAGTTTTGGAGTGAGATTAACAAGTTAAGAAAGCCTAGAGAACAAATGGATTTGTCAGTTAAAAATAGGAGAGAGTTATTAAATGAGAGTTAGAGGTATTGGGAAGATGGAGGGAATATTTTGAGGAATTGTTAAATGTTGATGAAGATAGGGAAGCTGTGATTTCGTGTATAGGGCAAGGAGGAACAACGTCTTGTAGGAGTGAGGAAGAGCCAGTTGTGAGTGTGGGGGAAGTTCGTGAGGCAGTAGGTAAAATGAAAGGGGGTAAGGCAGCCGGGATTGATGGGATAAAGATAGAAATGTTAAAAGCAGGTGGGGATATAGTTTTTGGAGTGGTTGGTGCAATTATTTAATAAATGTATGGAAGAGGGTAAGGTACCTAGGGATTGGCAGAGAGCATGCATAGTTCCTTTGTATAAAGGCAAAGGGGATAAAAGAGAGTGCAAAAATTATAGGGGGATAAGTCTGTTGAGTATACCTGGCAAAGTGTATGGTAGAGTTATTATTGAAAGAATTAAGAGTAAGACGGAGAATAGGATAGCAGATGAACAAGGAGGCTTTAGGAAAGGTAGGGGGTGTGTGGACCAGGTGTTTACAGTGAAACATATAAGTGAACAGTATTAGATAAGGCTAAAGAGGTCTTTGTGGCATTTATGGATTTGGAAAAGGCGTATGACAGGGTGGATAGGGGGCAATGTGGCAGATGTTGCAGGTGTATGGTGTAGGAGGTAGGTTACTGAAAGCAGTGAAGAGTTTTTACGAGGATAGTGAGGCTCAAGTTAGAGTATGTAGGAAAGAGGGAAATTATTTCCCAGTAAAAGTAGGCCTTAGACAAGGATGTGTGATGTCACCGTGGTTGTTTAATATATTTATAGATGGGGTTGTAAGAGAAGTAAATGCGAGGGTCTTGGCAAGAGGCGTGGAGTTAAAAGATAAAGAATCACACACAAAGTGGGAGTTGTCACAGTTGCTCTTTGCTGATGACACTGTGCTCTTGGAGATTCTGAAGAGAAGTTGCAGAGATTGGTGGATGAATTTTGGTAGGGTGTGCAAAAGAAGAAAATTGAAAGTGAATACAGGAAAGAGTAAGGTTATGAGGATAACAAAAAGATTAGGTGATGAAAGATTGGATATCAGATTGGAGGGAGAGAGTATGGAGGAGGTGAATGTATTCAGATATTTGGGAGTGGACGTGTCAGTGGATGGGTCTATGAAAGATGAGGTGAATCATAGAATTGATGAGGGGAAAAGGGTGAGTGGTGCACTTAGGAGTCTGTGGAGACAAAGAACTTTGTCCTTGGAGGCAAAGAGGGAATGTATGAGAGTATAGTTTTACCAACGCTCTTATATGGGTGTGAAGCATGGGTGATGAATGTTGCAGCGAGGAGAAGGCTGGAGGCAGTGGAGATGTCATGTCTGAGAGCAATGTGTGGTGTGAATATAATGCAGAGAATTCGTAGTTTGGAAGTTAGGAGGAGGTGCGGGATTACCAAAACTATTGTCCAGAGGGCTGAGGAAGGGCTGTTGAGGTGGTTCGGACATGTGGAGAGATGGAGTGAAACAGAATAACTTCAAGAGTGTATCAGTCTGTAGTGGAAGGAAGGCGGGGTAGGGGTCGGCCTAGGAAAGGTTGGAGGGAGGGGGAAAAGGAGGTTTTGTGTGCGGGGGGCTTGGATTTTTTTTTTTTTTTTTTCCAGCAGGCATGCGTGGCGTGCTTGAAGGGAAAAAAAAGAGATAAAGGTTTTTAATACTTACTGCTGTTGGGTGTGCAAAGTAACTTTTAAAAGGGGGTTCAGGAAACCGGCAGGCCGGACTTGAGTCCGGGAGAGGAAGTACATCCGCCTCTAAAGGGGGGGTTAATGTTGCAGTTTAAAACGTAGTGTAAAGCACCCTTCGGGCAAACGTGATGGAGTGAATGATGGGAAATTTTTTTCTTTTTTCGGGCCACCCTGCCTTGTGGAATGGGGCCATGTGAAATAAAAAAAAAAAAAAATTGTTTACTTACAAAAAATTTAAAAAACACCATATTTACTACCATAAATTTTACTTTTGTACTTTAAACATTATTTTATACTTCCATAACATTTTTTTCCCAAATTTTTCAATTTGTATTTCAACTCCAACCTTTATTTTACCTTTGTACCTGTGCCTGGTCCCCTTGGTTCGTTACCTGTTATCTGTGTCCCTGGTACCTGTCTACCATCTTACTATCAATTATAACCAAGACTTTTACCATTGTTTTTTTTTACATTATTCTTTTGGTACTTTAATTGTGAATTTATTTTGTAAAATTTAAATCTATTATACTCTTGAACTGTCACAACATATACCAACTCTAGTGAAAATTGAAAGTCCCTTTTTCAATTTTATTTTTAAAATTATAAGTTTATTTTGTAATCCTACTCAAGATTGTTTTCATTCTTAGGACTATATTGTGTTGCAATTAGTGTAAAATTAAATTTAATTATTGTTAAAAGGCCCTTAACTATCTTTTGCTAACTATCCCAAACCCTACCTCATTTTTTTTTTTTTCCTACTTTTTTTATTCTTTTTGTACCTTTAACTTGAATTTTTTTTATCTGTCATTTTAAATCTAGTTATACCCCCTAATTCTTTAAACAACTTACAAACCCCTTTAGTGCAATTACAACTGAGACCCTTGGTTTTTTTTTAATTCATTAATTAAACTCATTGTACTATTTTTTTTCATTCTGCTCAATACATATCAGTACCAAAGTCATTAATTAGACCTAGTGAAATTTAACTGTGAGAGTTGGTGCTATTTTTAATTTGTATTTTTTTAATAATTAACCAGTTTACTATGCCACTCAGCAATCATAGACTATACCAAGTCTTTACATTAGACCTTTGCAATTACAAGTGAGAGTTTTGTGCATTTTTAATTTGTATTTTATATATTAGTTTATACCAAATTGTACTTTACTCATTCCACACATCACATACAAACCAACTACTTTATGGATTAGTGACAACTCTACATGACCAAAAGCTATAGCTAATACTTGTCCAAACTCCCACCACTAAAGATACAAAACAAAACTCAAACACAACTCGGGATAAAAATAACCATAATTAAACCTAGAAGATGATTGACATTTGACCCTGATCAAACCTACATAACTACCACAATCAAACCTATTGAAAGAAACTGCCTTTTACTACACACATCAAAGCCACACTATCCTAAAAATATAAAAGCATCAGTTTTAACAAAACACGGGTCCTTAAGCAAACATAGTGACCTCCGGCACTCCTTGAATCACTAAAGACCCCCTTTCCCTCCTGCATTTTTCTTACTGAACCGGGTTTAAACGGGACCAAATAGTATCAAACCCTCTACCAGGAAAACACGCAATTCACAACTGCAGACCATACAATTGGGGGTGATTGCAATCTTTTACTCTAACCAATTACCTTGTACACACCAATTATTTATGATAATATGGAAACATTTTGCTAATTTTACTGAAAAAAACCTTAAGCGCCATAAAAAAGGGTGCCATTTACCGATACCCCACACAAACACCCCCAAACTTCAGTGAGAAATTAAAGGGCACTAATAACAAACAGACAAATAAATAAGCACCACCTTCTCTAGCTGGAGCTTCACCTCAACCTTGGCCTACTAATGATCAGCCTGTAACGACATCAACAATATGAACAACACACTTCTCATACCAACAATAACTAACCAACCAGGCCACTAAACATCAACCATAATAGACCACAATGGACCAATATTACCCCCCCTTAAATGGGGGATAATCACAGTGCACTACAACCACACCCTACCTTCCTCTTGAAAATTTTAGTAAACCACCACTTGAATACAACAAAGTCTCATTAGACTCCATGATGGGGCCCCTCAAAAAGGAAGTTCACAGCTGACCAGAGACTATTGACTGCCTACAGAATTCCCCAAAGGGCCAGGGTATTGACGACTGACAGAGGTTTTTTTTTAAAAAACTACTTAGACTATACAAAAAACATTGTCCTATAAAAACGAAAAGATCACAAAAAAGGGCTTGGTTGCCCGGGGCAAACCAGCACCATTCAAAATCCATTGAAAGAAACCCCAAATATAAAAAAAGCAATACAGGAGGGCCCCATTTTATACGGCGGTTAGGGTTCCAGGCTACCGCCGTAAAGCGGGAAAAAAACCGCCCGAAAAAAGTGGAAACCCCTTTTTTTCCACTAAAAAAAATCCCCTACAAACACTAGAAAAAAAAGTTTACCCCCAAAAACATATATATGTAGAAAAAAACCAGGCTTTCAAAAAACAATAAAAAAAAGAAACAATACTCCACATCCTCATTATTTACCAAAAAATTTAAAATACCCCTTTAACAAAGGGTAGACAATATTATTTAGAAGAAATCAATGTGGATTTTTGTGTAGCCCCCCCCAACCCGGCCCCCCCCCCCACACCTACATTCTAAAAAACACCCGGAAAAAAATGATAACAGTTCCTCAACTTCCTTAAAATTTTTAGTCAATGTGGGGGTCAGGGTAAAAATTAATAAAAAAAAAGAGGAGGAAAGAAGAGTAAAAGAGGGCAGCCAATTTGAAAACCCCAAACCAGGGCGTAATTTTGTAAACAAACGAAGTGTACACGTCTGGTTTGTGTACAAGTACATTGGAAGGTTGTCTCTACATTGAAACGTAAAAAATAAAGAAAACACTCCCCCTTTTTTTCATGTAACTCATTTTTTGAAAAATGATGCTCTGAGGAGGCAATGGGAAATAAGTCACTCTGACTTTTTTTTGGGTATCCTAGGTTCCTACACATATTTTTTATTTTTTATTTATTTACGTTTTTATTATATAATTTTGAAAAAAATATCACGGAGGGTTTTTGAAAATGTGTATATTAACTAATATACAACTTAATGATACACCGGCTCAGACAGGTAAACAAACGAACAGGTTTTGGACAACATCGGCACGAAAAGACGGTAATTAATATTGTCCGTTTTAGTTCATTTTTACATTTGTAAAGTTTGTGAAACTTTACCCTTTTAAATTTTTTTTTTAATTTTTATAATAATTAAATCACGAAACAAAAACTCTTACACTGTGACAAGTTATACAGAATTTTAGCATAAAGGAAGGCAAAAGAAAGGAATATTTTTTTACAGTTATCCCTAGTAACAGGGACGGGGTAGAGAAAACGTAATTCTTCCGACCCCTTTTCTACAAACCGTTTGGTAACACTCGATAATTTGTATAAATTTTTTTACTGGGGGCTGGGCTGTTTTTGGTTACATAATGTGTTTTTATAAAATTTTTTAAAAAAATACATAGATAATTAAGGAAATTCTATATTAACAAAAGCGCAAAAATGCGCCCAAAGATTATTATTATTTTATTATTATTTATTTTTATTATTTTTATTATTATTATTAATTTTTAGCTCAAGAGAGAGGACTCTTTTGTGATTTTTTAAAGTGTACCCCATGCCACACAGTGTGTAAGTTTATTTAGGTACAGGTTACACAAGTTAATTACAAACAATACATATAAAATAACTTTAAAACACTTGAAATTTTTTAAAGTTTTTCCCGACATAATAAGGAGATTGCCAGGGAGAATGTAAACAAACCGGGGGGCCGCTGTGACCGTATTAGAAAGACAGGTGGGGACCTATAAAAGAGTTTTGGTCAAATTTTAAAATTTCCGTATTTGCGAACCCCTAAAGCGAAACGCCTAAAGCGGGGGCCCCCCTGTATAGACAGGGCTTAAACACAAAAATATTCTTAAACACTATTATCATCCTCACCAAAGTAATAAAGAAAAACCAAACAAATAACTACTCCATAGATTCACTGACACAAGGGAAATATAAAAAAGACCTGGAAAGCACTCTCTCAATTTTAGGAACCCACAAACTGAAAAAAAAACAAGAAAATTTCCTAACAAACCTAATGAAAACCACTGCAACCCACCACACACTAACAAATTAACACTTCTTCTCAACCCTAGGTTCAACTCGCCAATAAAATCCCACGACCAAAGCCCATGCCGGGGGGCACCTAATGGGAAAATTTCCCAAATTCCCTTTTATCTGCCCAACGGCCACGGGAAATCACGAATTATAAATCACTTAAAAAAAAAAATCAGGAAACTGCTCATGCCCACCGTTATTTTACAAGAAGTGCCCATGTCCTCTCGCATACTAACTCATTGCTTTTTAAAAGTCACTAGAAGCAGCCCTTCCCAAACTACTCAAGACGGCAAGGGTTACACCAATACAAAAGGTGGTGACCCTACAGATTTAAACAAATATAGGCCAATATCAAACTTACCCTGGCTAACCAAAATCTTTTTAAAACTCGTGCACAGGAAACATATTCATTTAGTCAAAAAAAAAACCAACCCCTGCCAATTTGGGTTCAGGAAAAAAAAAAGCACTAACGAGCAATTTTAAAAATGCTAGATCTGCTTTACACACCATTGGAAAATAAGGGAAATCCACTAGGAATTTTTTTGACCTAAAAAAAGCTTTGACACAGTAGACCCCCGGCATCCCACTCCCAAACTTGACCCTTGGTAAAAAGAGGCCATTCGCTTGCATATTTCTCTTTTCCACAATAGGGATCATATGTCACCATTTAAAGGTTTTTCGTTCCGACGTATAAATATGTCACGAGCCAATGTTTCGCTATTTATACGCATAAATTCTAGCACTTCAAATCAAGCAGGAAAAAGCGGTAGGCCCACAGTGAGAGAAAGGTCCCATGGGCAGTGTGCACCATATAAAAAAAAAACGGGGGGCCAGGGGCATTGGGAATGCCATTTTAGTTGTCCTTTTTCAGCATTCTACATAAGAAATATGTATTCCCCCCAAATCTGACTCTTCTCTTCCCAAGTGATCCTAACACGATGAAGTTCAGTGAAGATAAATTCATGATTTGGAGGGGTTTGAACCAAAAGCAAGGAGGGAGGAGGGGAGGAAAAGGCAGAGGAGGGGGAGGAGGGAAGGGGAGGAAAGGGGGAGGGGAGAAGGGAGGAGGGGGGGGGGAAAAGAATGTAATAATATTGTTCCCCTTTAAGCAAAAAAAAAAAAAGTCCCCCCCCCTACAGGACAAAAAGGGGGATAACATCTGATAAAAGCGACTTTGAGACGTAAACAGGTAATATTTCATGACCACGCCCTCCCTTTTTTTGCGGACACAACTTTCTGTCTGTCTATTTGTCCCGTCGTCAAGCCCCTGCTGTCCCCCCTAGCTCTCTTCTCAAGAGAGCCACAAGACTGTTCATCACTTTACCACATCTTCGCAGAGTATAGCATTTGTCTGGGTTTCTTGGGTTATCCTAGGAATTTTCACTATTTACTGATTTAGTGACCTGTAGACAGAATAGGCAGACAGATAGAAAGAGAGACAGATTTAAAGATAAAATAGGGAGAAAGAAATTTGATAGAATGGAGGAGGGAAGCAGCATCCGACCCCCTTGTTTTGACAGGGAGGGGGGGGAGTGAGTAAAAAGACAATATTTCACTTTGACACTGCCGACTTCTGACTCAAAAAAATTAAAGCCACACACCGCCACAAGACAAGGGGAGGAGAAGGAGAGGGGAAGGAAGAAGGAGGAGGGGAGGGGGGAGAAGGGGAGAAGGGGGAAAGGGGGGGAGGAGGAGGAGGAGGAGGAGTAGAAGGAAAGGGGAAGGAGAAGGAGGAGAGGGGGAGGGGAGGAGGGGGAGGAGGAGGAAAGAGGGAAAGGGGGAGGAGGAGGAGGAGAGGAGAAGGGGAGGGAAGGGGAGGGGGAGAAAAGGGGAGGAGGAAAAAGGAAAGGAGGAGGGGATTGTTTGTTTGTTTTTTTAAACAATTTTGTAAACAATAATTGATAATTTTTTTGTGCTTATTTTGTTGTAACAACGAGTGGGATAATGTACTTGCACCTTTTTTGGTCTCTGCCACATAAGTTAGTGAAAAAAAAAAATAGTGAAAAAAACAAAAAAACCCTTTAAAACAAGAAACAAAGTTTAAACCCGGGTGAGCGGGATCGCCGCTGTTGCCATACGCGCTCATTTTTGCAAACTTCACACTCTAATCTCAGAAGTACGATGGCAAAAATTTTTTTTTTGGGCTAAAACACTCAGAAAAATAATCTTAACATTTTCAAAAGAAAAAAATTTTTTTTTTTTTTTTTAAAATTTGCGACATAAGACATTTTTAAGAGGGGCCTGAAACAGTCAAGGGTTAAAGACACAGCAAACAACACCCACTTGATCTGGGGTTTCCCCAGGAATGTCCTTGTCCCCTGCTCTTCCTCAATACATCAATGACTTCCAAACGTACTCACACCGAACCCCATTCTCTTTTCTACACACGACTTTGTCATCCTCACCCTAATCTTGCAACCCCAAACCAAAAACCCTTTTT
>NC_069416.1:8596524-8632656 GCF_026875155.1 Cherax quadricarinatus
ACTATACTTTGGGGTGGGGGAGAAAGGCGGGAATAGCGGGAGCTGGACTTACCCTACCTTAACAAGTAGCCGGCAAGCAAACTCACTTTCGGGGAGGGGGAAAAAAAGGCGGGAATAGGGGAGCTTGACTTACCCTCCCTTTAACAAGTAGCCAGCAATGAAAACTATTGTTACTATATTTTCCCTCGCTAATCCTATCTATTAAACTTTTCCCTAAACAGTGTACAGCCTGGCCAGCTCGGAGACACACACTTCACTTTCATACTTAGCAATGATCTCTTTCTTCATATACATAGTAATTCTCACCCTTTTTGCTGTAGGGTTGGCACTAGAAGCTTCCTTGGGGCCATGGTGACTTATTTTTGCGGGTGCAATCACTAAAAAGGCTGGATAATATGAAATGTTCCGATTGTATGCTTGGAAGCGACCGCGGTGGCTGGCTGGCTTGTAAACATGGTCAGAATGGACGTGTCCAGACGGAACGAATAGTGTTGGTCGAGTTTTTTAGCACTAATTGAGGCAAAAATTTTGCGATAAAATGTATCGCTAGTCAGATTTATCGTTAATCGATGCCATCGCTGGTCGAAGGTCCACTGTATATACTCTAAAATAATAAAATGTCATTCCCGTAGTGGTAGGGGCAGTGCCCGGGGGTTTGGACGAAAGTTTGTCTGGAGACCGGGAGAATACTTCTGAGAAATTTTTCGCAAATTTATCATCTATAAGGCTTATTTATCTATCAGTTCATCTAGTATGACATAAAAAAACAATATGAATAACATAGAAACATGATATATACTCTAGAATGAATAAAATATGTCATTCATGTAGTGGTATGGACGGTGTCGGCGGTGGACGAGAGTTTACCTGGAGACCGGGCAAAATACTTCATGAATAATTTCGTTAATATCATCTATACGGCTTATTTATATATCACAGTTCATCTAATATGACATAACAGACAATATAAATAACATAGAAACACGATATTTACTCTAGAATGAATAAAATATGTATTTTTATAACAGGTGGGCAGCCACAACCGCTCCTCTATGTTGTGGTAAACACTCCCATCTAGTGACGGCCTTTTGAAGCCGTTATTATTTTATTATTATATGTGGTACATTATTGTTATACGTATATGTATCATTGTTATACATATATTATTATTATTATTATTATTACATGTATTATTGTATTATACTATTATTATTAATATACGTTTTGTTATTATTCATATTATTATTATACGTATTTATTATTATTATTATTTTTATTATTATTATTATCTTTTTATTATTATTATTATATATAAATTATTTGTAATTTTTATTCACACAAAAAAATATAAGATTTATTTTTATTCCTTATTGCAATAATTGTATAATACATCAACCCATTCACTACTGCCAAGCAATGGCCATTTCTGAGCACCTCTGCAAAAAAAACAGTGATTATGTGTGAGTGAGGTGAAAGTGTTAAATGATGATGAAAGTATTTTTTTTTGGGGATTTTCTTTCTTTTTGGGTCACCCTGCCTCGGTGGGAGACGGCCGACTTGTTGAAAAAAAAAAAAAATCTTCCATTCTATCAATGTGACAAAAAAATGAAAATACAATCATAAAACCATTTGAAATTACCGCTAAGGGGGGCTAATTGTTGAGGAAGTGAACTCCATTATTTATGCTTAGATTTCTTTTTATTTTTATTATTATTATTATTATATTTTATTATTATTATTATTTTATTATTTTATTATTATTATTATCATTTTTATTATATAAATAATTTTTAATTTTTATTCACACAAAAAATATAAGATTTACTGTGACGTCATTTTTTTTACACTGAAACAGCCCAAACAATGGACCATTTCTCCTAGGTTGAGCTCTATTTCAAGGTACTTTTCATCGTGAAAGCAATCAAAATCATATCTGTTTCTGTAATATATCTTCCATTCTATCAATGAGACCAAAAAAAAACGAGAATACAACTATAAAACCCCTTCAAAATTACCCCTTAAGGATTGGCTAATTGCTGAGAAGTTAACTCCATTATTTATGCTTAGATTTCTTTCATTTTTGGTGTACATTAAGAAGCATCTTTCCATCAACATTGCCCCAAATTTCAAAAAGGTAGTCCAACAAACAAATGAGATACAATTCCCGAGATTAAGAGCAAGAGCCCTCACCAGTGTCAAGGAACCTGCCTTGAGGTCTGCTCGCTTGTGTAAATTTTGCTCGCGTATGGAAGCAAAAAATCGACCCATTGACTGCTGTATTTGGAAAAAAATCGCACGTGGACACGCTCGCAAGTAGAGATTTTCCCCTGTATTGTAATACTGTATTTGTTTCTTGCTACCTCTCTACTTTAATGTTAATAATTATAAAATTTTGGTTACCCCTCTTTTGTAATAATGTAAAATAATGAATAATTAAAATTTACTACTCCATAACCTATCTTTAGTTTTAACCCCTTAACTGTCCAAACGTTTGATCTATGTTTGCTCACCCCGTGCTCCGAATATTTTGAAAAAAAAAATTTGTTTTTTTTTAAATTAAAGAGGGCAATTTACTGTGTGTAATAAAGACCCCCCCCCCCAAAAAAAAGAAAAATTAGGACCAGTTCTTACTGAGATCAAGACCTGAATTTGCACGGGTGCTACCTGACCGGCAAAAACGAGTCCTGCCCCTTGCAGAATTTTGCTGATAACCTTTTTTTTCTTTTTTTTATTTTTTTTAATAATTTTTATGTTCTAGTAGTAGGGAGAGGTATAGTAGGTAGACAGCAAAACCCCCAGGGAGGTACTACCGTCCGGGCCAAGGGAGTGTAAAATGAAAGCCTGTAAATTTTTTTACATGAGGTGGTTGCGGGTCTTTTGTTGTCCATAAATATGCAAGATTTAAAGGGAAGTCTTGCTACTTTACTTACATTGTCACACTACACATCATGAAAGCATTATATACACACCCCCCCGGGGTTTTTTTTCTATTTTCTTTTAATTCTTGTTTTGTTTTTTTCCTTTATCTCCCCTGGGGAAGGGAACAGAATTCTTCCCCTGTAAGATGCGTGTCATAAGAGGCGACTAAAATGCCGGGAGCAAGGGGCTAGTAACCTCTTCTCCTGTATATATTACTAAATTTAAAAGGAAGAAACTTCAGTTTTTTCTTTTGGGCCACCCCACCTCAGTGGGATACGGCTGGTACGTTGAAAGAATAAGAATTATAATTTACAGGTCTCCCTCCACATTCGCAGGGGTTAGGGGATCAAGAACCTTGCGAATGTTGAAAAATCACTAATGTTTGGTGCACAAATATATTGTAGGGAAATATAATAATAGCATTTACTTAGCCTAACAATACAGTGGAACCTCAAAAATCGAACTTAATCCGTTCCAGGAGCTAGTTCTAAATTCGAAAAGTCTGAAATTCGAAGCAATATTTCCCATAAGAAATAATGGAAATACAATTAATCCGTTCCAGAAACCCAAAAATATTCACACAAAAAATACATTTTATAGAGATTAATTACAGTTTTACATACAACAAATACTATAGTTTTTAATTATGTATAGTAATACATATAAAATAACATTTTTACTTACCTTTATTGAAGATTGGTGATGGCATCTGGAAGATAGGGAGGAGGAGAGAGGGAGTTGGGGTTAGTGTTTGGAAGGAGAATCCCCCTCCATGAGGACTTCAGGTAAATCCCTCTCTGGGGTTACTTCCCTTCTCTGTCTTTTAATGCCACTAGGACCAGCTTGAGAGTCACTGGACCTCTGTCTCACAAAATAACTGTCCACAGTCCTCTGTTTCTGGCGCCTCTTTAACATTTCCCCAAAATGGGACATGGTTCTGTCACTGAACTTGTTGCAAAGATGGCTTGTTTCAGCTTGCTCAGGGTGGTACTTCTGCACAAACATTTGGGCATCATTCCACTTGGCACAGATCTCCTTAATCTTTGAAGAAGGCACCTCATCCACTCCCTATATTAACACCTTTCGCAACATCAGCTTCCTTGATTTGTTCTTTCTTTGACAGGATAGAACCGATGGCCGACTTGTTTTTCCCATACATCCTGGCAAGCTCAACAAGTCTCACACCACTCTCATACTTCTGTATTATTTTTTCTTCACATCTAAGGTGTTTCTCACTTTCTTTACCACAGGGGTACCACTAGCAAGTTTCTTTGGGCCCATGACAGCTTATTTCACAGTCCCACAAGCACTAAACACAACGAAATAATCGTAAAATGTGTGAATGAGAGCGCAGGTTAGTGTTCACTCAAGCATAAACAAAGCTAGACTGCTCACGGCGCCTGCGCGGGGATGCGGACAGAGTGGGCGGCAGACAGGCCCCGTACCCGGCGGTCTGAAAATAGGGACGCGTTCGATAATAGGGACACAGTTTTTCAAAAAAAAAATGGTCCTATTTTTGAAAATTTCGATATGTGAAACGTTTTTTTTTTGGGTTTTTCCCAAACCTTTCTGTTTCCTTTAAACCCTACTGAACCTTTGGAAATTCATAAAATACATGAAAACATCTTTTTAAAAAAATTGTACTATTGCCAGCCCTTTGGAAAAGGGAAGGTAAAGAGGAAAAGGAGAGGGGAGAATGGGTTCTTCAGGGGGGATTAAAGCGTTTTCGCGATATTTTCGATACTAAAGAAAGCAGGGGTTGAAAAAGGGCTATAAACCCCCAGCCACAAAAAAATTGTAACATTAACAGTGTAGCAAGTAATTTTAAGGGTGATTTATCGTAGAAAAAGGACAAGCCAACCTAAACTCCTCCAATGTTTTTTGGAGTTATATAGGATACTGACAACCCTGCTGTCTCTAGTTTTCTCCCCCCTCCCTGCCCCCCTCCCCCGCACCACTAGGTAATGGTTTGGGGGGGCTCCAGTGGCTCTTATGTGCCCACAACAAAAATTTCAGCAAAAACCTTGTGAAAATGTTTAAACCCTTTGACTTTTCCAAAAGGGGCCCAATCCTGAAGTTTTCCCTGGTGCCCCAAAAAAAATTTTTCAAAAAAAAAAAATTTATTTTTTTTTATAAAAAATTTTTAAATTTTTATTTTTTTGATTTTTTTGGGCCCAAAAAAATTTTTTTTCCCCATCATACTTACCGAGATATGGGGCCCCTGAAGTTTGCTGAAATTATTTTCCCAAAACGGCAACACGGCGACTGCCGCTAAACCCGGAAAATTTTGGTTTACTTGTTTTCGAAGGTTTCTTGTTCTTTTCACTTTTTTTTATTTTTTCACATAATTTTTTTGGCCTGTGGACCAAATTATTGTGAAATTTTCAAATATAAAACTCGTTAAATTTTAACACAATTAAGAAAAAAACACTCATATATTATAATTTTGCTAAAACTTATTTCCCACAAACAATTTAAACAAATGTTTTTTAAACGATTTTTTCTATAATATATATACATATTTGAAATTTCCATTTGGAAAACCCCCCCTTTTCTAGAACTGCGCAGGTTGTGGAATTTTTTTAAAAAATGGGTTAAGAAACAATGGGCCCTTACACTCCTCACACATAAAACGTTTGTCCTGCTTTTTTTGTGCGCTTTTTGGGGAATGTCCACAGACAAAACACCTCTTTTAGCATTTTTTTTTGGGAGTAGTAGCGGGCAGTGGTATGGGTAGTGTAAACCCCAGGCCTCAGACGAGAGGCCCATGGGGGTTTGAAAATTTTCCGGGGGCGCGGTCAAATTGCAGGTGTTTTTCCCTTGGGTATTTTGAATTTTATTTGTCTGATGACTGACAAAAAAAATTCACCAAAATTTGGGTTTTCTTGTTGTCTTCAACTTATAAAAATATTATAAGCATTCAGCATGGAAATTTCAAAAAGGGTGGAAAAACAGTTTTATGTACCACTTATAACTTTTTGCAACACAGCAAACCCAATCTCATGTTACATTTGTCCACTAAGTGCATTTTGAGGTTGTAACCCCCATCACAGCGGGAAAGGTTTTACAATGGGTTCTTTGGGGCCACCCTTTCGCTTGCCATGTCTACCATTTTGTGTGGGTAAACTGATGCAGCATGTACATAAAGTTTGCCCATCCCAAACCGAAATCCATGATATCTTTGGGCAGCAAACACCTCATTTCACCCCCTTACGATGCCAGCACCGAACCTAGGCATATGTTTACTTTTTCCCCACCACTGGGGCCACACCACTGTCATGTTCACTTCGCAGAAATAAACCGAGTATAAGGCTTTTTGTACCAGTTGTCAGTATAAAAAATATGCTCCTTACCAAGATAGGTCCATCATTTTTTAACCAAAATCACCAAGATACCCAAAAACTTTCTGGAAAATTTCCAATTTTTTACCGCCATTTACAAAAAAAAATATAAAAACCCCCAGACCATTTTGCAATCCACAAAAAAAAATAATTTTTAAACCAAAGCGTTTCCTCTTGCTTGGTAAAACTTTTTTGAAGCCCTTCCCCTTTGAACAAAATCTAAGACTCATCAATAAAAAGCTTTCAAAAAGGGATAAAAATACTTACAGCACTTTTGTTTCAGGTACATAAAAAAAAACGCGATCTTTATAACCTGCCCTTTTCTTTTCAGGCCTTTTTTTTGCCCAAAAAAGTGAAACAAAACGTAACATTTAACACAAATCTATTCACGGGTATAATGGCACGGGAAGCGGGGGTTGAAATGGGCTGTTTTCGCCCAGAAAGGGGGTTAAACATTTGGTGTTTTAACACTGTGGCATAAGCATTATTGTGGCAAAAACTGATACATCTCTCCCACATTTGTGCCCTTTCCACTGGGTGGGGCGTGATCGGGTGACAAAAAAAAAATAGTGTTTTGCCAGGGTGTACTCATAGTATGTATTGCTTTCCCTGGATAAAAAAGGCCCCTCGGGGGTTCTTTCAAAAGAACAACGAAAGCATTCCAGTTCGTGGGTTTTTTTTCCCCCAAGGGTGTCCCATGAGGGCCCCCAATTTTCCCCACTTTGCCCCCTTCTAAAAGTCAGGGGGAATTGGGAACAAACTATCATCTTGCTGCCAACCCCCAAAATCGGTCACTGGGGGGGGTTTTTGGATATTGAAAAGTGGTTTGGTTGTGCAGGTGTGGTTGTGGTTGTTGTGGTTGTTGTGGGATTTGTGGGGCGGTGGGGGTTTTGGTTGTAGTTGTGCAGAGTCACAGCGTGGGTATGCGGGGCCCCGCTGCGGTTTTCCCCATGACTCTGCCCCATAAACTACCCACCCCACCACCTGCCCCCTCACTTACATCATTGATCCCCAAACGAAACCCAATATCGTCATTTTCCCTCTCGGGACGTGGTAAAAGGGCCAGGGGGAATTGCTCTGAAATGAAAATTTCCTTCCTCTTGGAAGACCCTATGGCCACAAACCAGACCGCATGCAAACGTCGTATATCCCTTCGTTTCTTTGGGGGAATACCCACCCCACTGTCAAAACCAAGAACTGCTTTCAAAAAACCTTGAAATCGAAAACACTATCACTTGCACTCCCACACTCTGAGTCTTGTACACGGGTAAATTTTTTCCCCTTTTTCGTCCGGGTTACAGGTAAACATGAATAAAGCGGGGCCCAGCACCAGAGGGGGAAGGTTGTGGGTCTTTTTGGGTTTTAAACCCACAAAATTATGTTACCGGGGGATTTTTTTTTCGGTCACACCCCCCTTTTAAAACCCCAGGGAATTCACTTTCACTGACTTTTTTCATCACTTTTTTGTGCTATCCCCCTTTGGGAACAAAAGACCCCCGAATCCCCCGAGGGGGTGAGGAACTTCTTCCCCCGGCAAAGGCATGGTGAAAATGGACTCCCAAGATGGCTTTCCCCAAAATTTCACCACTGACCCCAGATTTTTTTCACAGGGAGCACCCCGACCACTAAACCCCTTTTTCCTCTCGTGTAGGCCCCCCACCCCCTCCCCCCCACTTAAATTTGAAGCCCTAGAATTTATGCATAAATTTACGTCAAAAAACCTATCTCCCCATGACGTAAATATTTTCCCGCGCCAGTAAAGGGGGTTTAATGACGTATTTAAATTCTTCTAAGTAAAAATTCATGTTCTATGTTATTAAAAATTTTTTATTTTTTCATTTTAGATAAATTGTGATAGAAAAATAACCGTAGAGTTGATTTTAAGTGTCATATTGAGGGATTTGCCCTTGCCCCCCTATCTCCAAACAACTCGGGCCAAACCAACCACAATTCCTAACATATGTAAAACATTTTTTTAAATATGATTGGAGGGCCCTTGGGAATTCACGAATTTTAAAAAAGCCTGCGAAAGTGGAAAACGCAAAGGGTTTGAGGGAGACCTGTCTAGTATTTTCTTGTGTTTTCTTACCCAAATCTTTTTTCTGAAAAACGAATATTGGACCAAAAAATCATACCAAATTTTTCACAAACACACTGCCCAAGTAAACCCTTTTTACACCTTCTTGGCCCATATACTATTGTCTGGGAAAATAAAACAAAGTATGTAAAAGGTCCTAGCAAGGTTTTAGACATGCGGGAAAATATATTGAAACATTTTGAAGCAGGTGTTAAGACAATTTTGGGCTAAACTGCTGACGGGTTTAACCCAGGGGTTTTTTACCCCTTGATAATTGTAACTTGTTTGCGGGGAAACCCCCGCCTTTTATTTTTTTTCAATTTTTAAAACATAAACGTGTTTTTTCCTCTCTGCCTGTGTGCCTGTCTTTTCTCCTCCCTGTGGGGGTCGGGTCTGCCTGGGGTGTACTGTCTTTCTGCATGCTTTGTCTCTCTTTGCCCCTTCAGATTTTTGCTCAGGAATCAGACGATGATGTTTGATTCCGAACAATTGAAAATGCATATTACTTGCCAGTTGCCAGTCAGCTTATTTTTGCATTAAAATCTACAAGCACAGATAGCATTTCTCGGGAAATTTTTTTGGGGGTTCCCCCTAGGTAATTTACACTATGTATAATTGTATTTATAATAATAATAATAAAATAATAAAAATAATAATAATAATAATAATAATAATAAAATAAATCTTTATTTTAACAAGTACAGTACTCGGGAACGTGCACGGTAAGCTGTCCAATATAAAAAAAACATTTTTAAAACAGAAATACAATAGCTAGAGCTTCATTTAAGGAGTTTATTAATAGAATATTCAAGAGGTTGCTAGTAGAATTCCCAGAAAATCAACCTTTTCAAATCATTATGAAGCTGTGTGTAGCTTTTGGGCATCAAAAAACGGGGTTTTCCCCATGGGTTAAAATTTTTTTCATTTTTTTTGGGGAAAAAAAAGGGGTCACGCCCCTTTTGGGAGATATCCAAAACTAATACAAGCACTGTTAAAAACAGGGAAGGGGTTTTGGGTTTTGCCCCAAAAGAGATAAATCGTGGAAATAAAAAACACAAGGGTATTTTAAAAAGGACAACATCAAAAACTGCTTTCATAGAAAACCTGGAAGCCCCTTTTTACAACAATGGGGAAAATAAAAAAATCCCGGGCTGAATGGTAAATGCCCCCTTGATACCCGCCCATTTTAGTCAAAAAACGTAAGGCCCGGAGATGAATCCTGGTAGGGCAGTAAATGTGGGGCTGGGTAGTGGGTGTCCCCTGGGGGACAGTAATGGGGGAAGTTGGGGGGTGCTGCCCCGGGGGACGGGAATGGTGAAGCTGGAGGTGCTGGCCTGGGGACAGTAAGGGGGAAGCTGGAGATTTGGGCCAGGTAGTCGGGAAAAATAGCAGGAAGGAATACATATAAATTTACCCCAAAAGGGGGCAGGAATACCGCAGGGAAAAAGCAAACAAGAGACTCCACTAGCCCTAGTGAGGATATATTACCAAAAACCCAAATGGGGGTTTGGGGGCTCCATTGTTGGTGCTAGGGAGGAAAAAGAAGTTTAAAACAGGGGGAAAAATGACCAAAAAGGGGAAAACAGTCACAGAAACCCAAGGCAAAAAGGAAACCAAGACTTTTGGGACAACTATGCACTTTTGGGATCGCTGGCAAGGGGAAATCTTTGGAAAAAAAGATGGGGGGGGTGCCCAAATATGACCCCCCTAAAAATTTCCATGCCCAAAAGACAAAAAGGGAAAAAGCAAACTCCCTTTCCCGGGAAGCTTTTTTCCCCGAACGTTTACCCTCTTCAGTACAGGAAAAAACGTGCTATAAAAATTTAAAATTTCCAGGCATACCATCTAAAGGGAAAAAAAAAGATACAAAACATCCAGGGCCCGTTAAAACCTGGGGAGCCACAGCCACTCAAGAAGGGGGACCCTTTTTTGTGCCAGGAAGGGAAAAAAAATGGGCCCGGGAAAAAAGGCAAAAAAACGACACCAAATCCATCATTCCTGGGGTGGAACCACAACGATGGGCCCCCACTCCAAACCAACAAAATACAGAACTAAAGCCGGAAAAAAAAAACCCCCCCAGTAAACCCAACAAAAACCCCCAGTCCGATAACATTTTTCTTTCCCAAAAATAAAAGGGGGCTAAAGGGCCCGCAACAAACAACCAAAAAACCTTTCATCCGTGGATTTCCCTCGAGGGAAAGGCAATGTTTTTCCCCTTTCACTGAACCCCCCATAAAGGGCACTTTTGGGCAACGAAAAAATTGGGTCCCAGGTTCAACCTAACAAAATGTGACGAGTGAACAGGCAAAGGGGGGGGGGTTGGCCTGTACAATTTCAGAGGCACCCTTTTTTGCACCCCCAAAAGCTTAAAAGGCCCCAAATGAGTATTTGGGAAATTTAGCATAAAGGGCGAGAACCAAAACCAAATCCCTTGTGGTAGTCTACAACTCCGGATGCAACATCCCCGCAATTTTCCCGGGAAAAGCGTTAAAAATTTACCACTTTTCTGGAAAAACTTCCAGCTCCTGCAAAAAAACATCTTTCTTTCCCGGAGGAAATTTTAACTTTTAAGGGACCTAAAAAGGGGAATATAGCAAATAATATTGTTGCAGTTAAAAACACCAGGGGGCAGCCTGATGAAAACCACACTCACAGGGGCTTTTAAAACTCCCGCACAAAATTCAAATTTTTAAACCCCCAAAATAATAGAGCCCACTAAATTTGGGGAAAAACACTAGACCCCCATTTTTCACTAAAAAATGAAGATCTGATAAGAAATGTCACCATAACAAAAAAAAATACTCAGATCACAACTTTAAATTTAGGTTCCCGGGCAGTTTTAAAAAGGGCCCCAGACCGACATAAAAGAAAAAAGGGGTATCACGAGGGAGCATTCACCAAATTCAACTTCAATAACAAAAACAAAAATGGGGAAACCAAATAAAAAACCCAAGGGCCAAAACCCATATAAGCTGGGAAGATAAACAAAGGGAAAAACAGACCCCAACTTTTTCCTAGAACAGATTAACCCCGGTGGCCCCTCGATGTTTGCACAAGGCTTATTCCCCCTAAGAAAAAAGGGGAGTAGATGAAAAAAAAAAGAGACAGGGGCTTTCCCCTTTTCCCGGGGAAAGGAAAAAAATTAACAGAGCGGCTAAAAGAGGTCAAAATATCTGAAAGCGCAGGGAGACAAATGGTCCCGAGAAATTAAAAACATTTGAACTTAGCTAAAAGAATCCCTTTTTGGATCGGAATCATGGGGAAAAAACTAAAAGCCCCTAAATAAATCGAAAGAAACCCAAAGTATTTCTTCCCCCTATGGGCCAAAACAAAATCGAGAACAAAGTCCAAAAATATTGGGGGGCCCCCAAATTTAAAAAAAGATGGGTCCTACCCCAAATGACAGCAAGGAAATGATGTGCAAATCAAGTCCCAATAAGAAATCAGTTTTTTGCAAAGCCCCCTAACCCCGACTGAGAGTCCCCCGATCAAAATATTTTTTTAAAATTTAAGCCACAAAAATTTTTAAAAACAAAACCATCCCATGTTTTTCCCCGACGCCAAATGACTTCGAACAGGCGATAAATGACATGCCCAAGCACTCTGCCCCAGGGCCCAAACCCTGGGACTCTGTGTTCACAAGAACTGCAAGAAGCCCCCATCCCGAGGGCCTTTTTCCTCCTATGGAGAGGGAGCAAAGGACAAAGGGGGCGTCCCACCCGGGTTTCTGAAAACAACAGACATTTGCCCCCCTCCACAAAGGGGGGATAAAGCAACAGCAAAAAAACTCAGACCAATAAACCTAAAATCCCATTCAAAAAAATTTTTTGAAAAGGGGGGCCTAAAAGCAAGATCACCACCCATCTAAAACCCATCATTACACAACCCAGGGCAACAGGGTTTTGAACAGGCGCTCCTGTCTGTCCTCAACTATTTGGGATCACTACGGGCAAAAGGGCCCAAATGCCTAGAAACAAAAAGGGAAAGCAATGTAATAATTTCAACTTTGCAAAAGCCTTTGACAAGTTGACCAAGGCCTAATAGCGCACAAAAAGGGGTGCAAAGGAATAACAGGAAAAGTCAGTCCCATGGATCTATAATTTCCCTCCCCTAACAGAACACAGAGAGTAGTCGTCAAAAGAGTAAAAATCCGAGGCAGCTACGGTGAAAAACCCCTGTTCCAAAAAGGCACAGTACCACTCCCCTCTTGTTTCCCCCATCCTCATACCGACATAGACAAGGGTGTCAGCCCCCAGCACCCTGTCTTTTCCCTTTTCAGAAAGAAAACCCGAAACTGCATGACAGTGTCCCTTCCCCTTGCAGACACGCAAGGCTCCAGGGGGGACATCCCAAACCCAAAACTTTTTAGTGGGGGTGCAGAAAACCAAAATGAAGTTCAACGATGAGAAAAATTTTTCAATTACTTTAATAGGGAAACATGAGGAAATTTAAAACTTCCCTCCAAATACAAAACAAATTCCGCCACAAAAAAGAGCAAAAACCAACTCAAAGAACCCCGGGAGTGGGTTATGTTTGGAGGATCTTCACCTTCAAGGACCATAACATTTGTATCCCAAATTTCATCGCTAGAAAAAAGACAGGAAAGGGAAAAAGAGAACCTTCAAAACAGGGGGGCCAACCCATGAAAACACTCTTTTAGGGCACTTTTTCTATCTAGGTTTGGAAAATTGGCTTTCACACTAAAAAAACACCTTTCAAGGCAGGTAAATTGGCCCACCTAGAAAAAGTACAGAAACTTTCAAAAGGGCGCAAAACGGAATTTAAACACCTAAAATTTCCCGGGAGCGCTTGAGGTTTCCCAAAACCGTATTCCTTGGAACCAGGAGGGAGAATACATGATTAAAATACACCTGGGAAAAACCCCAGAGGGACTTAACCCAACTTGCACAAAGAAAATCAATCACTATAAAGCAAAAGAAATCTGCAGACGATGCAAACCCTCCCCCCAAAAGAAAAAACAAAGGGGTGTCACTAGCACGTTAAGAGACCAAAACAATAAGTTCCGGGGCCCGAGACTGTTTTAACTGCCCCCCAAACCCCACATAAAAGGGGGTTAAACCAAAAAACCCCTGGCAGTCTTCAACGGCACTGGACAAGCACCTAAAGTCAGTTCCTGATCAGGGCCCGGGGTTTTTGGGTTTGACGGTTTTTTTTTTGCGTCAGCCCGCAGCAACAGCCTGGGCGTTGACCCCCGGGAACCCCCTCTCCTAGGGAAACTCCAGGTACAAGGGGATAAAAGTCCCAGCTACAACAATGACATAAATACTATTAGAAAAATCCCCTTGTTAAGCTCCGCATTTCGGGGGAAATTAGGGCTGTGTCCCAGGATGCGACCCACACCAGTCGACTAACACCCAGGTTTCCCATTTTACGATGGGGAACAAAAGAAAATCAGGGGGAAAGAAACACGTCCCCGTGTTTTTTTTAAATCGGCCCGGGAAAACGAAAACCCCGGGCCCCCGCCCGGGGGAAAGGCGAGAGCGTTTAAACCCCAGCCCACCCCGAAACCTGGGGAGATAGAGAAAGAGGGGACAGAGACGAGAAAGAGATAGATACAGACAGATAGATGGAGATAGAGACAGCCAATCAGCCAGCCAGCTGCTGGCCAACCATCTGGCCAGCCAGCAGGACAGCCAGCTGACGGCCAGCTGACGGCAAGCTATCTGGCCAGCCAGCCTTCTGAACACGTATTACACATTCCAGAATTGTTTCTTTTTACTTACGGCATAGGTTATAAGACATTCTGGCAGGTTGACACTACCAGTGGTATCAAAATTGAAAGGTTGCTACACAAATATTGCACATTGGTCATTACCGAGGTTTTTAATATTTCTATATTTCTGCTTCCACTTGTGGCCACACCCACCTCAAAGCCACTAAATTCAGGGTCATCATCACTTTCCTCTTAACCCTTTGAGGATCCAGAGGCCAAATTTCAATGGATGCCCCAGTGTCCAAGAAATTTAAAAAAATATTATTTTTTCTTACAGAATTAAAGATAATAATTTTGTGAAGATAATGAAACAAAAAAAAATTTTCTGATCAGTACTTACCGAGATATGGAGTTGTGAAGTTGACCTAAAATGACCAGGTGACGGCAACTTCCGTGACTTTCGCAAAGCCGCATTTGTTTATTTTACTTTTTTCTTTACTTTTCTGCTTTTTTTCTTTTTCTAGTAACAATTGTGGCCTGTGAGACCAATACTGTATATAATGTATATGTACACACTGTATTGAACACAATAACTACACTAAAGTTATTATTATTGTTTACCAGTATTGTTTACTACAATAAACATGCACAAATGTTGTATATTACTAATGTTCTATTACAGTAGGGCCCTACTTATATGGCAGGTTAGGTTTCAGGCTACCGCCGTAAAGTGGAAACCGCCGTAAAGTGGAACACCCTTTTTTCCACTTGAAAATGCATACAAACACTAGATAACAAGTTTACACTAACATATATTAAGTTAGCAATAGAACTAGGCATCAAAAAAACAATAAAAATGTACAATTTATTTATTTATTTAGTAATTTAAGCATACAAACAGAGGTACAAAAAATACAGGTAAGAGCAGCATGCCAAAGCCACTTATATGCAAAGCATTACGGGCTGGCTTAAAATTAACTTAAGATTAACTAAGCAATGATGAAATCAGTGATAAAACATTATTGTAAACAGATAACTATAAAGCACAAATGAGTATTACAAAGACAGGTCATATGGTTGCTTGCATTGCTGTACATTCAGTCGAATGGAGTATTCTGTTAGGTAGTGTATTAAAAAAATAATAAAGTTAGATTGGGTCCTAGGTTTAACATTTGTGTGATATAATTGTGAGTAACATATAGGATATACAATTTATAAGGTTCAGTTATTCAGTATTTATTTGGTTTTGAGTGAGTAAGTGATCTTTGAGAAGAGACTTGAATTTATAAACAGGTAGTGTTTCTTTTATATTTACAGGTAATGAATTCCAGATTTTAGGGCCTTTTATGTGCATTGAGTTTTTGCATAGCGTGAGATGGACACGAGGAACATCAAAGAGTGATCTGTGCCTTGTGTTATGGTCATGTGTTCTGTTGAGGTTGGCAAGGAGATGTTTGAGGGGAGGGTTAATATCAGAGTTAAGTGTTCTATGTATGTAATAGGTGCAATAATAAGTAGGGATGTTTTGTATGGTGAGTAGGTTGAGTGTTTTGAATATTGGTGGAGTGTGTTGCCTGTAGTGAGAATTTGTTACCATTCTAACTGCAGCCTTTTGTTGGGTAATTAGTGGTCTGAGATGGTTAATTGTTGTTGAGCCCCATGCACAAATTCCATAGGTGAGATAGGGGTAAATAAGAGAGTGATAAAGGGCCAGGAGGGCTGACTGTGGAACATAGTACCGTATCTTCGATAGTATGCCTACAGTCTTGGAGATTTTCTTAGAAATTTGATGTATATGTGTATGAAATTTGAGTCTATTATCGAGGTGGATTCCTAGGAATTTTCCCTCTGTTAGCTTTGTGATAGGTGATCCATTTATTGTTATGTTAAGAGGTACATCTGTAGCTCTGTTACCAAACTGAATGAAGTAGGTTTTGTCAATGTTTTAGTGTTAAGTTTGTTAGTCCTCATCCAGGTAATATTTTCTGTAATTCGGTGTTTACAGTATTGGCTAGCGTGACTGGGCTCGGGTGAGAGAAGACGTATGTAGTGTCATCTGCAAAAAGTGTGGGTTTGAGTAATTGCGAAGCATTTGGTAGGTCATTTTATGTATAGGAGAAAGAGAAGAGGGCCAAGGACACTTCCCTGTGGGACACCAACTGTAATTGGTTGTGCGGAAGAGCTTGCCCCATTTGCGTACACATATTGGCTTCTGTTGCTGAGGTAAGACTTGAGGTAGTTGAGGGAGTGCCCTCTAATACCATAGTGTGACAATTTTACGTGGAGCAAGTCATGGTCAACTGTATCAAAAGCTTTACGTAAGTCAATGAAGATCCCCAGTGGGACTTCTTTTTTCTCTATTGCAGTGTATATATGTTCTAGCATGTGTATAATAGCATCATTTGTATTTTTATTAGGCCTGAATCCAAATTGGCAGGGGTTGAGAATGTTTTGGGAGATGAGGTAGGAGTAGATTCGTTTATGAATTAATTTTTCGAAGATTTTTGAGAGAGGGTGTAAATTGGATATTGGCCTATAGTTATTCAACTCTGTTTGGTCTCCTCCATTATGATCGGGGTGACCCTTGCTATTTTGAGAACTGTAGGGAAGGTGGAGGATTCAATGGATTTGTTAAAGAGTGTTGCAATGATTGGTGATAGTACTTGTGATGCTTTTTTGTATATAAAGGGTGGTAAGGTATTTAAATCTCCTGCCTTGTTTTTCAGTGCGTTGATAATAAGGGAGACTTCGTATGGGTTATTCGGAGCTAGGAACAGTGTGTTCGGTAGTTGCCAGTGAGGTAGTCATTTGGTGGGGTACTTACTTACCTTAAAAATTTGTAGTCTTAATCTAGGGTGAGATGAGTAGTATTTATTGTAAGAAATCAAGTGTGGTATGTATGGTAGTCAGCCGGGCTAACATACCAGGCCAACCCACCCACACATACTATTCTATGATATTTAAGCATCCCAGAGTGATAAAACGTATATACAGTTTCCCTCATTACTTACCTTAAAATATTTGTAGTCTTAATGTAGGGTCAGGAGTAAGTAAATGAGATAAAACGTATAAATGAGAGAGAGAGAGAGAGAGAGAGAGACAGAGAGAGAGAGAGAGAGAGAGAGAGTGAGAGTGAGAGAATGAGTGCATGAGAGAGGACAGGCGCCGAGTTATGTAAACAAACCAGGCGAAGGTAAGTTTTGTAAACAAACAAAGTGTACATGTCTGGTTTGTGTACAAGTTACATTGTGTACAGGTTGTCTCTACATTGATACGGTAGAATAAATAAAGAAGAACACTCCCATTCTCATGTAACACCATATTGAGAAGAAATGACGCTCTGAGTGAAGGGATGGAAATAAGTCACTCTGACTTTTTGGGTTATCCTGGGTTCTCTACACATATGTTATGCATGATAATCTATGTAACTGTATTTGTGTATACCTGAATAAACTCACATACATACGAAAGGAATAATTTTCTACAGTTACCCCCAGTAACACATTTTCTCTTATGTTAGATTAGTGAAAATGTTATTCTTGCCATCACTTGTACAAGTTATCTGGCTATCAAATCTCATATTTATGTTTGCTTATTCTATTGTGGGGTGTATTTATCATCTTTTTATGTTATGTATCATGTTTATTATATAATTTTGAAAAAAATATCATGGATGGAGTAATGAAAATGTGTATATTAACGTAATATACGACATTTAATGAGACTTGGTGATTATTATTATTATCATTTCTAATATGGCGTCACTTGTGCAAGTTGTCTGCTACCACATCTCACATTTATGTTTATTTATTCTACTGTGGGGTGTATTTATCTTATTTATATGTTATGCATCTTGTTTTTTATATAATTTGAAAAATATCATAGATGGATTAATGAAAATGTGTATATTAACGTAATATACGACATTTAAATGAGACTCGATGATTATTATTATCATTACTAATATGATGTCTGGAGACATAAGACACTCTTACTGATTTTAATGTGTACCTGCACGCCAGCACAGTGTGTAAGGTTATTTAGGTACAGGTATACAAAGTACACCTACCATACCGACTTACGACCGAGTTCGGTTCCGAGAAACCGGTTGTAAGTCGAAATGGTCGTAAGTCAAACTTTACTACTGAATATCAACAAAACATTTTTGTAATGACTTCATTTTATTGTTTTATTTTGGTATTTCATGTTTTACTTTACTTTTTATGCTGTTAGTACTGTACACAAATATCCCGCACATCAAAGAGAGAAGCCCACGATGACGTTTCGGTCCGACTTGGACCATTGACAAAGTCACACTAACCAGAGGTGGAGTAGGACGGCTATATATAGGCAGGAAGAGGTGATGGTAGTAGTAGTAGTAGTAGTAGTAGTAGTAGTAGTAGTAGTAGTAGTACAAGAATGGTATATAATACCGACAAGATGAAATTAAGACATATGCGCAACACCCGGGCATCCCTATCGTAGACGTTTCGCCATCCAGCCAGCCACTGGATGGCGAAACGTCCACAACAAAGACAACCAGACGCCGCACATGTGTCTTAATTTCATCAGTAGTTGTAGTAGTAGTAGTAGTTGTAGTAGTAGTAGTAGTAGAGGTAGTAGTAGTGGTAGTGGTAGAAGTGAGAAATAAGAAGGACGAGCCAGTCAAATGCTCCAAACTTCAGAACACCCGTGACTTAACCTAACTCCTTGTTTTTCTTTTTCTTCTTCTCCCTCTTCCCCTTTCCTCTTTCCTTTTCTCCTCTGGGTTGTCTTTCTCTCTTCTGTCTCGTGTTTCTGTTCCTTCTTCATTTATTTCCCACTTCCCCTTTCACGCACCTCTGTGCACTTGCTCTCCCTCAGTGTGGCACCTAGCTCTCTTGCAGTGCTCCCCTTCCTTTGTATTTGACTGGCTCGTCCTCCATATTTCCCACTTCTACCACTACCACTACTACTACTACCTCTACTACTACTACTACTACTACTACAACTACTGATGAAATTAAGACACATGTGCGGCGTCTGGTTGTCTTTGTGTGGACATTTCGCCATCCAGTGGCTGGCTGGATGGTGAAACGTCTATGATAGGGATGCCCGGGTGTTGCGCATGTGTCTTAATTTCATCTTGTCGGTATTATACAGTGGACCCCCGCATATCGTTGGCCTTACATAACGTTAAATCCGCATACCGATACGTTTTATCGCTAAGATTTTGCCTCGCAATACTGCTAAAAAAACCCGCTCAAACGCTGTTCGTCCGAGACGCATCTAATGTGCGGCCTTAGCCAGCCTCACATGTTCCGCCGGTGGCATTGTTTACCAGCCAGCCTCCGCGGTAACATCCAAGCATACAATCGGAATATTTCGTATTATTACAGTGTTTTTGGTGATTTTATCTGCAAAATAAGTGACCATGGGCCCCAAGAAAGCTTCTAGTGCCAACCCTACAGGAATAAGGGTGAGAATTACTATAGAGATGAAGAAAGAGATCATTGATAAGTATGAAAGTGGAGTGCGTGTCTCCGAGCTGGCCAGGTTGTATAATAAACCCCAGTCAACCATCGCTACCATTGTGGGCAACAAAAAGGCAATCAAGGAAGCTGTTCTTGCCAAAGGTTCAACTGTGTTTTCGAAACAGAGATCGCAAGTGATGGAAGATATTGAGAGACTCTTATTGGTGTGGATAAATGAAAAACAGATAGCAGGAGATAGCATCTCTCAAGTGATCATAAGTGAAAAGGCTAGGAAGTTGCATCAGGATTTAATTAAAAAAATGCCTGCAACTAGTGATGATATGAGTGAATTTAAGGCCACCGAAGGTTGGTTTGAGAGATTTAAGAAGCATAGTGGCATACATAGTGTGATAAGGCATGGTGAGGCTGCCAGTTCGGACCACAAAGCAGCTGAAAAATATGTGCAGGAATTCAAGGAGTACATAGAAAGTGAAGGACTGAAACCTGAACAAGTGTTTAATTGTGATGAAACAGGCCTGTTTTGGAAGAAAATGCCAAGCAGGACCTACATTACTGAGGAGGAAAAGGCACTCCCAGGACATAAGCCTATGAAAGACAGGCTTACTCTGTTGATGTGTTCCAATGCTACTGGTGATTGCAAAGTGAAGCCTTTATTAGTGTATCACTCAGAAACTCCCAGAGTGTTCAGACAAAAGAATATCCTCAAGGCTAATTTGTGTGTGCTGTGGAGGGCAAACAGTAAGGCATGGGTCACTAGGGACTTTTTCTATGACTGTGTTACACCATGCATTTGCCCCCAATGTGAAAGATTACCTAACTGAAAAGAAATTAGACCTTAAGTGCCTCCTGGTGTTAGACAATGCCCCTGGTAATCCTACAGATGTGGCAGAGCGACTTTATGGAGACATGAAGTTCATTAAGGTGAAGTTTTTGCCTCCTAATACCACTCCTCTCCTGCAGCCCATGGACCAGCAGGTTATTGCAAACTTCAAAAAACTGTTCACAAAAGCTCTGTTTGAAAGGTGCTTTGTAGTGACCTCAGAAACTCAACTGACTCTAAGAGAGTTTTGGAGAGATCACTTTAATATCCTCAATTGTGTAAACCTTATAGGTAAGGCTTGGGAGGGAGTGACTAAGAGGACCTTGAACTCTGCTTGGAAGAAACTGTGGCCAGAATGTGTAGACAAAAGGGATTTTGAAGGATTTGAGGCTAACCCTGAGAGGAGTATGCTAGATGAGGAATCAATTGTGGCATTGGGGAAGTCCCTTGGGGTTGGAGGTTAGTGGGGATGATGTGGAAGAGTTGGTGGAGGAGGACAATGAAGAACTAACCACTGATGAGCTGATAGATCAACTTCAACAGCAAGAGGCCAGACCTGAGGAAACTGGTTCGGAGGAGGGGAGAGAGAAATTGAAAGAAGTTGTCTACTACAAAGATTAAGGAAATCTGTGCAATGTGGCTGAAAGTGCAAACCTTTATGGATGAAAAATCACCCTCACACAGCTATTGCAAGCCGTGCTGGTGACTATTACACTGACAATGTTGTGAAACACTTTAGGGAAGTCATAAAGGAATGAGAGGTACAGGCCACTATGGACAGATATGTTGTGCGACAGAAGTCCAGTGACTCTGAAGCTGGTCCTAGTGGCATTAAAAGAAGAAGGGAAGTAACCCCAGAAAAGGACTTGACACCTCAAGTCTTAATGGAAGGGGATTCCCCTTCTAAACAATAAGACTCTCTCCTCCTCCCATCCCATCAATCATCACAGATCTTCAATAAAGGTAAGTGTCATGTAATTGTGCATGCCTTTTTCAGTTTGTGTGTATTAAAATTAATATTTCATGTGGTAAAAAATATTTTTTTTTCATACTTTGGGGTGTCTTGCACGGATTAATTTGATTTCCATTATTTCTTATGGGAAAATTCATCCGCATAACGATAATTTCGCATAACAATGAGCTCTCATGCACGGATTAATATCGTTATGCGGGGGTCCACTGTATGCCATTCTTGTACTACTACTACTACTACCATCACCTCTTCCTGCCTATATATAGCCGTCCTACTCCACCTCTGGTTAGTGTGACTTTGTCAATGGTCCAAGTCGGACCGAAACGTCGTCGTGGGCTTCTCTCTTTTTTGTGCGGGTTATTTGTGTATCGTTCCAGTCACGGTATTGTGCCTTTTTTGTTATTTAACTGTTAGTACTGTATTTTTATACTGTAAGGTTTAGGATAAACACTGTGTACAAAAACAAATAGTTGTTTTATTTCCAGAAATTTGGCATAAAAAAAAACGGTCGTAAGTTGAGCGGTTTATAAGTCGAGCAGGTCGTAAGTTTAGATGGTAGGTGTATAATTATCAGAGTAATTATAAAATATAAAATTTAACTTTTAAAAACACTTGAAATTTTGGAGTTTCCAGACAAAATGGAGAGACTTAGTGCTTACAGATCTCACAGAGAATGTAAACCAAACCGGGTGGGGCACAGTGCCGTATTAGAAAGTCAGGTGGGGGGAGCCCGTATATCGATTTTTGGTCATAATTTGAAATGACCATATTAGCGGAATGCCGTAAAGCGAAATCCCGTAAAGCGGGGCCCTACTGTATATATTTACATATGTACAGTCACTGGACATGTTTCTAGTACGGGCTGCAGTCTGTGGAAGCCCTTGAAACAAGGTATCTTTGCACAGTAGTATCTTACATTCCTCACACATGAACCAAGTGCCCTTGCATCTTTGTTCCCTTTTGTTTTGTTTGTGCACTGACAACACATCTCTTCTGAGCCCATTTCTTCTTAGTTGCAGGAAGCTGTGTTATGAAATGATCGCTTCCCACCTCAAATGCTTGGGTATTTCCTGATGAGTTCGAGGACAGTTTGTATAGCAGGTGTTGTTACCTGGTGCTTCATTATGAGTTGTCTGACGACAGACAAACAAAATCACCATACTGTGGTTTGTTGCCAGTCTTTATTTGGTACATATTATATGCAATGAGCATTGAAATGTCCGTGAGATGGAAGAAAAGTTTCATGTACAACTTGTAACTCTTAAAAAGCCAATCTGCATGCCACATTGTCACCAGACGCATGTTTTGTGCATAATCAATCACTGTCACTGGTTTTCGAATATGTTCATTAGTCAGCCTATCAACTTTGCTACTGTCTTGCATTTTGTTAGGGTGAATGGTTGTCAACAGTGTGACATCTCGTTTGTCATGCCACTGTAATGCCATGATGTCATTGGCAGTAAACACCTGCACCTCACCAGCACGAATCCCTGCGTTGAACCTGGGCATATGTTTTTCTATTAAAAACATACTGTGCCAACACATCTGTCATGTTCACTCACAAGAAAATCACTGAGTAAAGGGCTTGTGTACCAATTATTGGTATATAATGTATGCCCCTTACCAAGATAAGGTGCCATCATGCTTCTAACTATGTCACCTGAGATACCCAGCAACATCCTGACATCTTACAGTGTTTTACTTCCCGTGTATACAATTATATCTAATTCCAGGCCACTGTCACAGTCACAGAGTACAAACAGTTTTATACCAAAGCGTTTCCTCTTGCTCAGTATATACTGCTTTAATGATAGTCTACCTTTGAACAAAAAGACTCGTCAGTTATAAGATTCTTGAATGGATAAAAGTACATGTTGAACTTTTCTTTCAGATGCATAAAAACATTTCTAGTCTTGTATAACCTTTCACTTCTGTCAGGCCTGGTTTTGTCAGAGAAGTGCAACATACCTAACAGTAAGATAAACCTGTTCACTGGGATGATTTCACTGAAGGCCAGGGTACAAATTAGCCAATCTGTGGACCAGTATGATTTTATATTATGCTTATAGACATGAGGCATAAGCATTATTGTTGCAAAAAGCAAATACATTTCAGCAACAGTTCTCTTTCCACCAGTGTAGTCTTCACTGTGGTGATATGATCGTATTTGCCATGGTGTACTCAAAGTACTTATTACTTTCCCTGACAATAATTTCAATCAGTGGCTGGTCAAAGAATAGTTCAAAGAATTCTAGTTAATTTGCAGTGTTTCCAAGGGAAAAACGGGTAGAATCCACTTTGAGAGTCACCCAAACTGATGGTGATTGGGAATACAATTGGCATTATGCTGCCAATCATTGATGCAGTTTGCTGGGGGGATACTGAACATCATAAGCCAGTTGTGGTTGTGGTGTGGTGGTGGATGATGCTCTTCTATGTCCTGGATCTGATGAGTCAGTGGCGTGGGTCTCTGCCTAGGCTGGTGAGTCATGTGTGACCGTGGCACCATCACCACCACCACCACTATCACCCCATTACCCCCACCTACTGATGCCTGTGGTCTGTCCATGCCAAGTGTAGCCACATAATCCTCACTTTCACTGTCTATTCCTGGTGTAGGCCTTGGGATGTGCTCAGGAAAGTACTTCAGGATGTACTCCAGGATGTCTCTGTCCCCCTTTGGCAATGCATTGGAACATTCCGGCCATGCAGTGGTGTATGTACTGACGCTTCACTGGTGAATATGATTCCTCACTATCACTACTCGAATGGTCATCAAGAGCAATAAAAAACAACATTCACACACTATCATCACTATACCAAGTCTGAGGCTTCCCCGCGAAAAATAAATTTCCCCATGCGACTAGGTACAACTGAACGTGACCGGATGTGCCCCCTCAGAGGTAGAAGTTTAGGAGTGTCAGATTTTCGGGATTTTTTCGTATCCGGTCATGCTTCGGTCACTAATCGATCAGAACCATAGAATTCTTCTTCATTTCCACTAACATAAGATTCAAAACTATCGTTAGGAAGAGGCGAGTCCCAGTTCACCTCATGAGTGAGAGTGCCTGGCGAGGCAGGTGAACAAAGCTTACTGAGGCGACGTTTTCCCCCAATGCCCTGCCCGGCCACCTAGAATTTTTGTTATGGGGCGCGCCCACACAGACCCATTCTCTTATGATGTAGGCCTACAGCTTTTGCGCTAAATTAGGGCCGCCTAGAAATTGGCATAGTTTAAAAAAATGTTTTGGGCCCACAACTCAAAGCCGTAAAACTATGGCACGCCTGAAAGTGTTAAAAGGGGAGTGTTAATGGAACATGGGCACAATGATCCTTGGTGTTTTTACGTGTTTGTTCTAGCTGGTGCTCAATTGAACTGGTGCTCCACAAGGGACCCAAAATGGTCCCGATTTTTATAATACAGTAGGACCCACTTACATGGCGGTTGGTTCCAGGCTACCGCCGTTTAAAGGAACCGCCGGTAAAGTGGAACACTTTTTTTTCCCCTTACAAATGCTACAAACACTAGATAAAAAGTTTACACTACTATATTAAGTTAGCAAAAGAAACCCGGCATCAAAAAACAGTAAAAAAGTACATACACACCATAGTGCACTCATTACTTAAACCCTTTAATATTTATGTCTTAATCTAGGGTGAGACAGGTAGTATTTATGTAAGAAATCAAGTGTGGTATGTATGGTAGTCAGCCGACCATACCCCCGGCCGGGTTGAACCCCCGGTCAAGGCTCAAAAAATCCAGCCCGTCGGTTAGCCACTAGACCAGCAGCCCAATGTTCATCCCAATAGGTATTTTTACACCCTGGAAGGTTAGCACAGGCAACCCTTTACCACAAAAACAAGTTTTTACAGACAAAACTCCCGCTGCGGCCTGGGCAACTCTAGCCAAGTCCCTTCACTCCTCAACTGACTCGAGAAATGTAATGACACTTTGCAATCTGTCATTACGATTTCTTGAGTCATGTTGAGGGCAGTGAAGGGACTTGAGCTAGAGTTTGTCACGGCCACGCTAGCTGGAGATTCGTCTGTAAAAACTTGCATTTGTGGTCACAGAGGTGCCTGTGCTAACCTTCCTATGGTGTAGAAATATACCTAGTTGGATGAATCTTATTGTGGCTAGCTGGTCTAGTGGCTAACGCGACGGGCTGGAGTTTTGAGACTCTATGACCGCGGGTTCAATCCCGGCCGGGGGTATGGTTTGTTTGCAATCGTGTCATTACGATTTCTTGAGTCATGTAGTCAGCCAGGCTTCCATATCAGGCCACCCCACCCACACATACAATTCTATGATATTTAAGCATCCCAGAGCGATAAAATGTATATACAGTTCACTCATTACTTACCTTAAAATATAGGGTGAGATGAGTAGTATTTATTGTAAAAAATCAAGTGTGGTATGTATGGTAGTCAGCCGGGCTACCATACCAGGCCAACCCACCTACACATAATATTCTATTACATTTAAGCATCCCAGAGCGATAAAATGTATATACAGTTCACTCATTACTTACCTTAAAATATTTGTAGTCTTAATGTAGGGTCAGGAGTAAGTAAATGAGATAAAACGAATAAATGAGAGAGAGAAAGAATGAGTGCATGAGAGAGTACAGGCGCAGAGTTATGTAAACAAACCAGGCGAAGGTAAGTTTTGTAAAGAAAGTGTACACGTCTGGTTTGTGTACAAGTTACATTGTGTACAGGTTGTCTCTACATTGATACGGTAGAATAAATAAAGAAGAACACTCCCATTCTCATGTAACATCATTTTGAGAAGAAATGATGCTCTGAGTGAAGGCAATGGAAATAAGTCACTCTGACTTTTTTGGGTTATCCTAGGTTCTCTACACATATGTTGTTATATGTATGATAATCTATGTAACTGTATTTGTGTATACCTGAATAAACTTACTTACATACATATGAAAGGAATAATTTTCTACAGTTACCCCCAGTAACACATTTTCTCTTATGTTAGATTAGAGAAAATGTTATTCTTGGTGTCACTTGTACAAGTTATCTGGCTACCACATCTCATATTTATGTTTATTTATTCTGTTGTGGGGTGTATTTATCATCTTTTTATGTTATGTATCGTGTTTATTATATAATTTTGAAAAAAATATCATGGATGGATTAATGAAAATGTGTATTAGCGTAATATACAACATTTAATGAGACTCGGTGATTATTATTATTATTATTATTATTATTATTATTATCATCATTTCTAATATGGCGTCACTTGTGCAAGTCGTCTGCTACCACATCTCATATTTATGTTTATTTATTCTATTGTGGGGTGTATTTATCATCTTTTTATGTTACGTATTGTGTTTATTATATAATTTTGAAAAAATATCATAGATGGATTAATGAAAATGTGTATTTAACGTAATATACGACATTTAAATGAGACTTGATGATTATTATTATCATTAACTAATATGACGTCTGGAGACATAAGACACTCTTACTGATTTTAATGTGTACCTGCATGCCAGCACAGTATGTAAGTTTATTTATGTACAGGTATACATAAGTATAATTATCAGAGTATATATAAAATATGAAATAACTTTTAAAAACATTTGAAATTTTGGAGTTTCCAGACAAAATGGAGAGACTTAGTGCTTACTGAGCTCACGAAGAATGTAAACAAACAGGGTGGGGCGCGGTGACCGTATTAGAAAGTCAGGTGGGGGGAGCCGTATAGCGAGTTTTGGTCATAATTTGAAATGACCGTATTAGCGGAATGCCGTAAAGTGAAACGCCGTAAAGCGGGGCCCTGCTGTACTATGCACACCAAGTGTTACAACCCATTCTATGCTGATCAGGCATCTCAGGCCATTCATCCCCCAAATTTTGGAGCAGGAAAAATAAAACGTAGATCTCTTTTGGGGAGTGCTAGCTGTAAGAACGTAATCTACTTTTGGACGTTAAGGGTTAAGTAGTGGTGAGCATTACGATTAGTCTGCCAAAACTCTCGGGATGTTAGTGGCTTTTTTTGTATCGACTTATTTTCAACAGGGAAAAAATCTTACATTGTATACTGTGACAGAAGTAATGTTTTAATATTTGTAGACATGTTGTGCTTTCATTTGTTCTACAGTTTATAGTCATGGCTTTGGGGGAATTTGGCGCCCAGGCTGACCGCCAGACAGTCTGCCTCAGGATGGGACCACATTGAAAAAGTTGATAAACAGAGAGTCAGAAAGGTAAATAATAACACCGGGTTTATCTAAGTTTTTTCTAAACTTTGTGGTTCTTAAATTATTTTGGATCCGTTGCTCTCTCTTATCGTATTTCCATTTTAAATATTGTAACATATTAAAATTTTTGTTATGGCTTTGTGATGTGAAAATGTTTATTTTGTGATTACCAAGTTTAATGAAAGTTTATTTAAAAACTTTTTAGGTTTGAGAAATTAAATATTTTTTTTTTTTTTGGGTTTTGCATTTTAGAAAAAACCCAAAAATGCTGAATTACTTCTACTATAAAATTAATACCTTTTGGTTAGGATATTTTTATTTGGTTTAAAATTATGATTTTTACCCACGTTTTCCAATAAGGTCATGATATCTCAAAGTAAAAAAACACATTTACCATCACTCAGTTTTCTTATTCAAAACATACCTTGTCGACCCCGGGTATACTGTTCATTTGAAAGGTCCGAAGAAAATTTTGTTTTTAAAAGCCTTGTGAGTTTTAATAAAAGCTTCCTAATTAGAGTAACTTGTGTGAAGCTGCTGTTCTTGGCTAAATAATTAAGCTTGTTTGTTGTATGCTTTTGAGACTCACTTTTTTTCCCAGTTTTAAATTTCCCCTGTACTTCATTGACTTGCTTGTTGGGATCGGTTCTACACAGAGCATTATATATCCACAGGGGTTTTGACACTTTTTTTGCAATTATAACAAGTAAAAAGATTGCTAGACTTGGGATGGGACGTACCAAAATTTTGGGCCCAAGCTATACTCATTTTGGAAAGCTGCTGTTCTGAAATCATCAAAACTGTGTACCCAAAAAACGATACCCCCAAAAAATTAGCCAATACCCCCCTTATTATTTTTTTGGATCCCCTAGTATCAAAAATTTGGAAATATAAAACATATGCATATAATTACCTTTTATTGATACATTTCGCCCCACATGGGCTTTTTCAGTCACAAAGGAATGTTTTGTGACTTGAAAAACCCCACTGTGTGCGCAAACGTAGTCAATAAAGGGACACATTATATGCATATTGTTATATTTCCTTTGTGTCGGTATTTTTATAAATTTATTTCCTACAGAAATTTGAGACGGGTACTGCTGCCCTGTCTTTTGAGTGGAGTGTGAAATTTATTTTGTTAAAAGTTTGACACTGTGTATTGCAGTAGCATCCCTTAAAACCTTCTGTGTTTTTTCATATAGTCTTTTCCTGTGATAAAGACAGACTTTAACATTTATTTTAGAATATTGTCATTTTTAAATTTTAAAAAATTAACACATACCCAAACTGTGTTTAACATGCTGAAGTTGTTTTTTTTTATTTGGGTTTAAATTTTCCATTAGAAAATTTTGTACACAGGGGAGCTAGCTCCATGGTACAGTAGTTTTTGTACTAATGAAGTTTGGCTCCCATGTAGACAATGTTTCATCATAGCCAGTCAGGATCTTTTCTTTAATTTTAATAAACATGAGGTATAAAATACTTAAAAAAAATACCCAAATGTATTGCATAAAAAAACATTCTTTGAAAATATTTTAGTAAAATAAAAAATTTTGTTTAACAGTATGATGCTCTTTTGTTTTGTCATTGGATTGTGGATTTTGCTGTGTGTGTGTGTGTGTGTGGGTTGTGTGTGTGTGTGTGTGTTGTGTGTGTGTTGTGTGTGTGTGTGTGTGTTTTTGTGTGTGTTTTTTTTTTTTGTGTGTACACGTTGTGCACAGAGAGAGAGAAGGAGAATGAGAAGAGAATGAGAGGAGAATGAGAGAGAGAATGAGAGGGAATGAGGGGGGGAGAGAGAGGAGAGAGAGAGAAGAGAGAGGGTGGTTTGGGAGGTGTTTTCCAGGAGCTGTGATGAACACAGAGTTACCTGCTTTTATGATCAGACAAGTGAGCATCATCAACAAACATCATTTTGCTATTCGGGAAGTGAAGTTTTTTAACCTTTAAACTGTCCAAACTAGATCTCGTTCACTCACGTGTGCTCTAACATAGATCTCATTTGGACATTTTAAAGGGGTTAAAATTCCTGTTTTAATTTTACACATTAATAAAAAACTCTGCCTTTGGTTTTCAAGATATTTATAACATTGACATCGTATTTAAAGAGCAATGAAAGTAGCATTTGATATTTTTTTTCAGTTTGAGTGTATTTTTAAGGCTATGATCATTGAGGTAGGTGTTTTTGTGTGTTTTTGTGTGCACTTCTAACACTACTCATGTTTATACTAATGTTTACAAAATAATATTTAAGTCAAACAGTTGTTCAAATTCACTTGTATATTTTAACTTTTTTAAATCAAAAAAACTTTTTTTTTTTTACAAGTTAATTTTATACGTGGTACCTTTTACTAATAGTTTAATTCATTTTTGTGACCCCGCTCATAACTCGGTTTCTCGGTATCAAATCAATTTTTCCCCATTAAAAATTAATTGAAAATTCCATTAATCCATTCCAGCAGAATTCCGGCTCTCAAAAGGGGGCAGGGGAAAAAACTTAAAAAAACACTAATACAAAATTATGGGTTATTTATTTTCCACAAGTGATCTAATATACATAATAAAAAATATAAAAAACATAGAAACATGATATATACTCTGAAAGAAAAAAAATATGTCATGTGACAAGGGTGGCAGCCATCCCAAAGGGAAAAATAATTATGCTCGACCATTCTTTCCCATTTTTGCCCTCCCGAGGCCTTATTATAAGGAAAACGAGTTTTTGAGGGTAACTGCAAAAGATCACCAGTTTTTAAAGGAAAAACACTAAAAAAAATGATTTTTTCAGAAATTTTTTTTTTAAGAGTCAGGAACTGGCCCCAGTTTTTTGGGTCAATATTCAGAAGTAAACAGCATAAATGCCTATGCCTTCTCGCAGAGAAGGCTGGGCAAGAAATACAACACGCTTGTATTGTCCACCAACGATACCGCACACCCGAGTGTTTTTTTTATGATTTCAGGGTTTAATTCAAAGGACATCATCCTCCTCTTTTCAGCACGTCCTTTTTACTTCTTTTGTAGGATCCTGGTTAGTAAAGAAAAAATTTGGCAAAAAACGCACAAAATGCAAGCAAACCAAAAGAGATGCTTCCCGCTAGGGAAACCTGTGCATTGTTGTGGCTTTTGCCGTGCCAAATAGTGGCATCGTATCTAAGCTTGCCGTTACTCAATTTTGGCTTGCATTTCAAAGCAAAAAACATGAGCGATGGCTCAAGCTTTGGAAAACTCGTTTTTGGGGCACTTGTCAGTCAAAATTCCCCCTTTGGGGTTTTCAAAAATTTTACCACGATTGATAATATAGTATTATTAAATAACATAAAATTGGTAATAAAAATAGCTTTAATTTGTTATGAAATACTGTTCCTTGGTGTATCTTGGGGATTTACCAGTTAGTGTGTAAATTTTCAGCTTTGTGTTTTTTTACCTTTCTTTTTTGTTTAAATTTGCCACAATTTGACTACTCCATGGGCTTCGCGGAAGTTTTTGGGGTTCAGAAGGACCGACAAGATAAGTCAGCTGCTGGCGGGGGCCACATAGAGAAGGGGGTAAACTGAGGTCAAAAAGGGCGAGAACATCATGGTATCTGAAATATTTTTTAAATGTTATCTCCTTTTTTATGTTGTTCTTTCATTGGTTTTTTTACTACTACAAATATGGGCCGAGGGTTTTTTCTAAATTACCATCACAATTTTTTAACATATAAAAAGCTTTATTCACTTAAGAGTGTCATGTTGGGGATTTTTAACTACATTTAGTCATGTGTGATTGTTTTAACCATATATGTACTGTTTCCCAACCCTTTTCCCCTTTTCATTTCGTCTGTTAACTTTTTCTACCTTTGTGTTTGTGTCTAAAAACCATAGTAGTTGGTAGACGAAACCACCCCGGGTGTACTACCATCCTGCCCGATGACTGTGAAACAGAAAACCTGTAAAAAATTTTGGGGGGGAGGGGTGGGGTTGCTGGTTTTTTTTTCTATCTCATAAACACACCCCTGCATAATATAATAATTATATATATATTTTTATATTATTTTTATTTAATATATATATAAATATAAATATATATTATAAATATATCTATCTATCTATCTATATATTTTCTATCATCTATCACTAGGGGGGTTTTTCCCCTTTTTTAAAAAGCTCTTGTTTTCTTTATTTTTTTATTGCCCCTGGGGGAAATGGAAAAAAATTTTTCCTCTGTAAGCCATGGTGTCGTATAGGCGACAAAAAGCTGGGGGGCAATGGGGTATAGCCCCTTTTCCGTAGACATTTACTAAAAAAAAAGAAGAAAAAAAATTTATAAAAGGGGTGGTTTTAATGTGCATGGGTGTAGTGCGGATGACAAGAAACAGAGATTGCTGTGTTTGAACGAAAAGAAGTTGGAGTCCTGGCCCCAAGTGAACAAAGCTAAGGGGGTAGGGAGTTTTGGGGGGGGGAAATAAATGGATTAAATTTGGGGTATTGAGAGAGTTAGAGCTAAGGAAGGGGTAGCAGTAAGTTTTAAGGAAAACAGTTTTTTTGGAAGGAGGAAAAAAGATTGAATGTGTAAAATTTAAGGGTTATGGGATTAAAGTAAAGGTTGGATGCAAAAAGTGGGTCATAATAAACGTTATGCACCTGGGAGAGAGGAAAAGAGAGGAGAGGAGGATTTTGGAGATTTAATGAATGTATGGAACCTTTGACCAAGTGAGAGAGTAAATTTTGGTAGGGGACCCGAATGTAAATAGGGAAACTTTTAGAGGGGGTGGTAGGTAAGTTTGGGGGTGCCAGTGTAAATGATAATGGGAGCCCTTTTTATTGAAAATTTGTATAGAAAGGGGGTTTTGTTATAAGTAATTATTTTTAAAAAAAGGGATAAAAAGTAACAAAACTGATGTAGGGGGGAAAATGACAGTGGTTGTTGGATTATTATTTGGGGAATAAAGACTGTTTATAGACTTCCATATTAATGTTAAGAGGGGGCCCCAGTTTTATAGACACTTTTAGTTGTAGCTCACGAGAGTAAAAGGTAGATGGGTACAAAGGGGAATGAAACACAAGGAAGAGAGAGGTGAAAGGTTTTTAAACTAAAAAAGGGGGCAGTTAGGGAAAATAGAAACAGCTATTGGAGATAGATGGGCTAAGAGAGCATAGGCAAAAGGGTCAAAGGGTATGGGAGGTTTTTAAAAAATTTTGTGTTAGAGCGTTCGCAGAAGTTTGTGGTTACAGGAAGTGGGTGCGGGAGGGGAGGGAGCGGGGTTTGGGGATATTAAAGAGAGTAGTAAGGGGGAAAAAGTTACATATGAGAAGTTTTTACAAAGTAAAGTGATCAAGGGGGGAAGAGTAATGGGAAAAAGGAGAGGTTTAAAAGAGTGGTGAAACAATGTAAAAAGGAGCAAATGAAGAGTGGTTGAGATGTTTTCAACAAATTTTTTGAAAATAAGAAAAAGTTTTGGGAAAGGGGATTAACAGGTTAAGGAAGCCTAGAGAACAAATGGATTTGTCAGTTAAAAATAGGATAGGAGAGTTATTAAATGGAGAGTTAGAGGTATTGGGAAGATTGAGGGAATATTTTGAGGAATTGTTAAATGTTGATGAAGATAGGGAAGCTGTGATTTCGTGTATAGGGCAAGGAGGAATAACATCTTGTAGGTAGTGAGGAAGAGCTAGTTGTGAGTGTTGGGGAAGTTCGTGAGGCAGTAGGTAAAATGAAAGGGGGTAAGGGAGCCGGGATTGATGGGATAAAGATAGAAATGTTAAAAGCAGGTGGGGATATAGTTTTGGAGTGGTTGGTGCAATTATTTAATAAATGTATGGAAGAGGGTAAGGTACCTTAGTATGGCAGAGAGCATGCATAGTTCCTTTGTATAAAGGCAAAGGGGACAAAAGAGAATGCAAAAATTATATGGGGATAAGTCTGTTGAGTATACCTGGTAAAGTGTATGGTAGAGTTATTATTGAAAGAATTAAGAGTAAGACAGAGAATAGGATAGCAGATGAACAAGGAGGTTTTAAGGAAAGGTAGGGGGTGTGTGGACCAGGTGTTTACAGTGAAACATGTAAGTAAACAGTATTTAGATAAGGCTAAAAAAGGTTTTTGGGGCATTTATGGATTTGGAAAAGGCGTATTGACAGGGTGGATGGGGGGCAATGTGCAGATGTTGCAGGTTATGGTGTAGGAGGTAGGTTACTAAAAGCAGTGAAGAGTTTTTATGAGGATAGTGAGGCTCAAGTTAGAGTATGTAGGAAAGAGGGAGATTATTTCCAGTAAAAGTAGGCCTTAGACAAGGATGTGTGATGTCCCCGTGGTTGTTTAATATATTTATGATGGGGTTGTAAGAGAATTTAAATGCGAGGGTCTTGGCAAGAGGCATGAGTTAAAAGATAAAAGAATCACACATAAAGTGGGAATTGTCACAGTGCTCTTTGCGATAACACTGTGCTCTTGTGAGATTCTGAAGAGAAGTTGCAGAGGTTGGGGGATGAATTTGGTATAGGGTATGCAAAAGAAGAAAATTAAAAAGTGAATAAGGAAAGAGTAAGGTTATGAGGATAACAAAAAGATTAGGTGATGAAAGATTGGATATCAGATTGGAGGGAGAGAGTATGGAGGAGGGAATGTATTCAGATATTTGGGAGTGGACGTGTCAGCGGAATGGGTCTATGAAAGATGAGGTGAATCATAGAATTGATGAGGGGAAAAGGGGTGGTGGTGCACTTAGGAGTCTGTGGAGACAAAGGAACTTTGTCAAAGGGGTGCGGAAGGGTTGTTGAGGTGGTTCGGGCATGTAGAGAGAATGCAGCGAAACAGAATGACTTCAAGAGTGTACAGTCTATAGTGGAAGGAAGGCGGGGTAGGGGTCGGCCTAGGAAAGGTTGGAGGGAGGGGGTAAAGGAGGTTTTGTGTGCGAGGGGCTTGGACTTCCAGCAGGCATGCTTGAGCGTGTTTGATAGGGTGAATGGAGACAAATGGTTTTTAATACTTGACGTGCTGTTGGAGTGTGAGCAAAGTAACATTTATGAAGGGATTCAGGGAAACTGGCAGGCCAGACTTGAGTCCTAGAGATGGGAAGTACAGTGCCTGCACTCTGAAGGAGGGGTGTTAATGTTGCAGTTTAAAAACTGTAGTGTAAAGCACCCTTCTGGAGCAAGACAGTGGAAGGAGTGAATGATAGTGAAAGTTTTTCTTTTTCGGGCCACCCTGCCTTGGTGGAATCGGCCAGTGTGTTTAATAAAAAAATAATGAAAACTCTCACACTGTCTGTCCTTGTCTGCTCTATGGCATCTTCTAGTGTCATTAGGTCTGGTTCCTTTAGTGTCTCATTTTCCTTAGCTGTGGAACCTGATGTAGTTCAACCATATTTACTTGTTTTAGTTTCTAGATATGCCATATCAAGCTTGGATTTCATGCTAGTACTGCATCTCTATTATAGGTTTAAACGTGTTGTAAGGAAGTTTGAGAATATTTCTTTTTCAAAGCTCTTGATTGCTGCTCATTGGTTCATTTACTACAAGTTGTGACAATTCTATATCACAACAATCTAATACTTTGCTTTTTAGTACCATCATTCAGTGACATTACTGAAATATTCTTAGCCCTTTCGGTGTCAGTCCCATAATATTACGGCCTTGAAGTCAGTGTCGGTCCTGTAATACTACGTCAAAATTTTAGTGGCTTGAAATCTGGCAGGAGAAAGCTGTAGGTCTACATGTGAGAGAATGAGTCTGCATGGTCAGTGTGGGCAGCATAAAAAAATCCTGCAGTACGCAGTGCATAATGAGAAAAAAAAACTGTGACTGTGTTTTTGGTTTAAATCGGCGACTTTGTGGTGTATTGTTGTATGGTTTTATGGTTGTATTCTCGTTTTTTTTTTTTTTTGTCTCATTTGATAGAATGGAAGATAAATAGTTTACAGACTAAAGATATATGGTTTACAGACTAAAAGTACCCTGAAATTGAGCTCAACCTAGTGGAAATGTGCGATTTTTGCTCATGTTCAAGAGTAAACATATCACATCATGCATCCAGTACACATTGGCTGTAACTGTAATTACTACACAGCAGAACAATCAAATGCACTTCTCAGAGCCAACAAAAACATAAATGTCTTTAACTACAATATCAGATCTTTAAGTAAACATTATGATGACCTTATAGCATTATTAAATTCCCTGCATTCCAGTATATCCATCATTACTCTCACCGAAACCTGGCTAAAGCCTGATACTACAGATGTCTATGCCATTCCTGGTTACACAGCCATACACAACTGTAGGCCAGACCAACAAAGGGGTGGCACAGCTATATACTACTCAGACCAACTAGAATGTATCACTAATACTTGCACAAGGGATGAACATGAGGAATATATAATAGCTAAATTCAAATCTAAATACCTACAAAAACCTCTCACAGTGATAAACATCTACAGAGTACCACAGTCAAACATTAGCCATTTTAGTGACAACCTAGGAAGTATGATAACTGATGCACGCATGAACAAAGATCACTTGCTACTCTCAGGTGACTTCAATATAAATCTCCTGCAAGACCAGGACCCACATGTTACTGAATTCACAAACACTATGAGTAACTGCATGTTGCTACCAGCAGTAACAAAACCTACAAGAGTTCGTGAATTT
>NC_069416.1:8633156-8823819 GCF_026875155.1 Cherax quadricarinatus
TGTTTTTGAAAATTAAAAAAGAACAACTAATAAAACAATTTTTTGGAAAAAATATTGAAAAAAAATTTGGGAATTAGGGTTTTTTAAAAACCAGTTATGTAAAGAAAATTTTAAATTTTTAGTAGGAAAATGAATTTCCCACAAAGGTTCTTCCCCTATTTATTAATAACCACTAAGGACCAGTAAAATATTCATTTTAACCAAAATTGTATCAAGGGCAATTGAAAGTAAATTGTTTTGGGCCATTTACCTATGGAAAACCGGGGGGCCCCATTTACCTTGGTAACAAGGCCCGTTTATTGTGATTTGAAAACCAGGCCCCCATTTACCTTGTAAACAGCCCCATTTTTTAAATTTTAAATAACCTTTGGAACCATTTAAAATTTTAAAATTTCCTTATTAAACCATTTTTTTTTTCATCTTTTGTTTCTAAAAAAAAGTTTTTAAAAATTTTTTAAAAAAAATTGGCATTTAGCTGGAAAAAGTTTTAGACTTTCCCAATTTCTTTTTTTAGGTTACGGAAAAAATTTTTGGAAAAAAAAAATTTAAAAAAAAAGGTTTAAAAAAAAAACGTAAAATAAAAAAGTGGGGATTTATTTCCCCCCCTCTTTTGGTTTTCCCCCGCTTTTTTTTCTCTTAAAAACTACAAAATTTTTTTTTTAACTTCCCAAAAAATTTTTAATTTTTTAAAAAATTTTTTTTCAAAATTTTTTACAGGGGCCCCATTTTTTTGGCCTTTGGGTTTGAAGGTTGCAAAAAAAAATTTTTTATTATCCTTTGGGTACCCTAATTTAAATAAGATTTTATACCTTCCTAGTCTGGTTGTCCAAAACTTAAAACACTATAACAAATTTTTTAAACAATACAACATAAAACAAAATTTTTCAAAAAAATTTTAAAAAATAAATTTCAAAAAAAATTTTTAAAAAATTTTCAAAATCATTAGGGGACAAGTTATTCTTCTTGTTAGTTTGTGAAAAAAATTAAAGGAGGGAAAAGCCTTTTAAGTGATCGGGTTTATTGGATAAAAAGAAATTTAAAAATTGGGGGGAAAAAAGAAAAATTGAGGGCAAAAATTTTGGGAGGGGAAACAGCCTTTTTTCTTATTTTCCTTTTTTTTTTTTCTTTTTTATGTTATTTTTTTATTTTTTTCTGCTCCACCCCAAAAATCAGGGTAGGAAAAAAAAATTAAAATTTTTTTTGTTTCCAGGAAAATTTTATTTCAATGTCCTAAAAGAAATTCCCAAACCCTTTTAAAATAATTTTACTTATTTAATCAAGTCTGGAACCGCTTCCCTAAAACCCCTTCAAAAAAATATTCCGGCATAACCGCAAAAAAACCTTTTTAATCGCCAAATTTTGGGCCGGTGATTATAACCCGAAAAAAAAACCCTTTTTTCCCCCCCCCCTTTTTCCCGGGAGACCCCCCCCCTTCCCCTCACCCAGTTTCACTTTGTGCCGGGCCCTTTTCCCCAAAAGGGTTTCCAAAAAACCTCAAAAATCAATTTAAAAAAACTCAAAAAAAATTCAAATTTTTTAATTTTTTTTTTGTTTTTTCTGGGGTATTTTTTTTTGGGCCCAAAAAGATTTGGGCCCTTTTTTCAACCTTGGGAAAAAAGAAAAAAATAGAAAAATTTAAAAAAATTTTTTTGGGAAAATTTTTGGCCTTTTTTTCCCTAAAGTTTTTTTTTCAATTTGTTTTTTTTTTTTTGCTTTCGATAAAAAAATTTTTGGAAAATTGTGGGTTTTTTGAAACCCAGTGAAAATTTAATTTTGCAAACTTTGGCCTTGGTTATTTAATCCCTGTTTTATTTTACAATAGTAAAGGGAACGCATACGAGGCCCCATAAGGATTTTTCGCAAGCTTACTTTAAGCTTTTTCCGGCTTTAAAAAGGCCAAGGGAAGGGAAGTCCCCTAAGAATTGGGCCCCGTCCAATGAAGGGTCCCTCTAAACATAAGGAAATATTTCTTTTTTCATTTTGGGGGTTTTTTAAAAAAAGTGAAAGGGGCCCAAAAAGGTTTTAAAAGGGTTTTTTAAAAAATAAATTATTGGAAAAAAAAATTTTTTTTCCCCCTGGGCCTTCCCCGTTTAATATTTCCTATTCTTAAAGGAAATTTTCACATTAACGAATTTTTTGGATAAAAAACCCCTGCACGGTTGAACCGGGGTACTTTTAATACTTTGTCCCAATTTCTCTAAAAAAAAAATTATGCGATTTTTTAAATATACTTCAAGTGGCCGGGGCAAAAAAAGGGGGAAGAAAACCCAAAACTATTAAAACCTAAAAATTCCCCTTCTAAACTTAAAAGTAATTTCCCCTTATACTTCCAATTTAATAAAAAAACTTGAAGTTGCACCCTTTTGGTGATTAAAAACATTTTTTGGGGAAAAAAATTTTTTTTTCAATTTGGGTTTGGGAAAATTTTTATTTCCTTACAGGGGGAAAAAAAATGTTTTTGCAAAAAATTCCCCTTTTAGGGAAAAATCTTGGGCCACTGTATTAAAAGCCAATTTTTCCCAAAATACCATTAGGCAAAATTACCCTTCCATCAGTTTTTATTGTGTCAGTCTTTATTAAACCTAAAATTTTTAAAAAATAAAAAAAAATTAGTTAAATCCCCTGAGTTTTGGGGGGTGGGGGGGCTAAATGTGTCAAATTAATTTTTTTCTTCTTCTTTGGTGGATGTTGATTCCTGACAAAAAAATGGGTCCATTGGTCCCCTAAAAAAAATTGGGACATTGGTTGGGACCTTTTTGGGAAAAAATGGAAAAAAAAAAAGGGCCATAAGGCTGTTTCAGGTTCCTTCTTTTTAAAAAAAAAATGGTTTTTCTTAGGGGGTTTTGGGTGGGGTGGTGGCCGGGGTGCTTGTCTATAAATTCTCTTCTTCTTTATATTGCCTGTTTTGGGGGGTCATTGGGTCTAACCTGTATTTTTCGGGGCCAGTACCTCATTTCCTTTTTCTTATGTTTTTTTACCTGGTACCTTTTTGGCCGCAACTTTGTTTATTTTTTTAAAATTTTTTTTATTATTTATTTGATTGTTTTAAGTCCCAAAATCATTTATTATTAATGAAAACCGGGATCCAAAAATAGGCCCCCTAATTTTTATTATTAAATTTATTTTTTTTGGTAAAAATAAAGTCAAAAAAAACTTTTAAGGGAAATGAAATTTAGAAAGTTAGGGGCAGGTTTAAAATTTAATTAAGAGAATGAGTATTTTTTGGTAAAAATTTAAAAAAAAAAAAAAAAAAAAAAATTTTTAAAAAAAAAAAAAAAACAAAATTTAAAAAAAAAAATCAAAGTTTGATAGGGTCACAGGTTATTATTTATGAGTATATTTTTTTTTTTTTTAAACAAGTTGGCCGTCTCCCCCGAGGCGGGGTGACCCAAAAAAAAAAGAAAATCCCAAAAAGAAAAGCTTTCTATCATTCAACACTTTCACCAACTCACACATAAAACTTTTTTTGAGGGGTTTTTTTCAGAATAAACAGTTTAGAAGCATATATTATAAAGATACACAACATATCCCCCCAAATGCCAATATCCCAAACCCCTTTTTTCAAGTGAGGCTTGTACTTCCCTTTCCAGGTCAAGTCCGACTTAGAAAAAAACCCGGTTTCCCTGAACCCTTAACTAAATATTACCTGTCACACTCAACAGATCGTGAGGCCCCCCAAAGTACCATTCGTCCCCATTCCCTACCCAAACACGCTCACGCACGTTTGCGGGGAAGTCCAGCCCCTTGCCCAAACCCCCCTTTACCCCTCTTCCAACCCTTTTGGGGCGCCCCCTACCTCCCCTTTCCTTTCCCTTGTTTTTATGTTTTCCCATGTTTTTAACTTTGATCCATTCTCTTAAAGGGACCAAAAACCACCTCAAAAACCCCTCTTCTGCCCTCTGACTAATACTTTTATTAACCCCACCCCTTTTCCAAATTTCCCCACACTCCAAATTTTCTGCTTAATATTTAACCCACATTCCCCTTAGAGGGGGCTCTCACTGCCCCCAACCATCTCCTCGCTGCTGCATTTCCACCCAAGTTCCACCCTTTAAAAGGTGTTGGTACTACTATACTTTCTACACCCCCTTCTTTGCCTCCATAGATAACGTTTTTTGCTCCACATAACCTAATGCACCACTCGTTTTTTTTCCCTCATCAATTCTATGTTAAACCCTCATCCTTAAAAAAACCCATCCGCCGAACGTCAACTCCCAAGTATTGAAAACTTTCACTTTTTCCCATTCCCCTCCCAATTTGATACCAATTTTTCTTTTTCTAAATCTTTTGATACCTCATCCCCTTATCTTTTCTGTGTCATTTTTCAACTTTTACCTTTACAAAATTTCCCCCAAATCATCCACTAACCCTTTGCAATTTTTTTTTTAAAATTTCCCCATAAGACAGTATCATCAAAAAAAAGTAACTGTGAAATTTCCCCTTTTTGATTTGATTCCCCATATTTTAACCCCACCCTCTCCGAACACCCTAGCATTTATAATTTACAACCCCCATCTAAAAATTATTAAACAACCTGGGGGACATTACCATCCCTTTTAAAGACATAATTTTGGGGGAAGTAGTCTCCCTCTCTTCTACCACCCTACTGATCCTATCCTATAAAAAATCTTTACAGCATTTAGTAACTTACCCCTATTCCATATACTTGAACATCTGCCACATTGTTCCCCTATCCCTTATCATATCCCTTTTTCTAAACCCATAAAATGCAATAAAAATTTCCCCTACCTTTATCTAAATACTGTTCACCTATATGCTTCAATGTAAACACTTGATCTAACATCCCCTACCCACTCTGAACCTCCTTGTATCCAAAACCACATTCTGTTTACCTCAAATTTCTTTAAATTATCCCCACCATACATTTTTCCCTGGTATACTCAAAAACTTTTCCTTTAATTTTTACAATCTCTTTTGTCCCCTTTCCTTTATATAAAGGGCTATACTTCCTCCCCCAATCCCTAGGTCCCTTCCCCTCTTTATACATTTATTAAAAAAAAGTACCAATGCTCCAAAACACTATATCCCCCCTGTTTAAAAATTTTCTGTCATGACCCCATCGTTCCAGCTGCTTTCCCCCTTTCTTCTACGAAGGCCTAACGTACCTCCCCCCCCCCACATAATTCTGCTCTTCTTCACTCCAAAAAAGAGGTATCCCTCCCGACCAGTGAAAAATTACCCCTCCCTTTCTTCCCAAACTTTTAAAAAATTTCCCAAAAAATTTCCCCATTACTAACCCCCCTACTCTGTTTTTACTGACAAACCCCATACTTTCCCTGCCTTCTTAATTGTTTAACTTCTAAAAAATTTTTTTTTTTTTTTCTTTAAAATTTTTCTTGACAGTCCCTCCCCCTCTTCATCTGCTCTCCTTTTGCACTCTCTCACCACTCTCTTCACTTTCTTTTATGACCATGTACTCTGCTTTTTTTATAACATTTGTTTTTGAAAAAAAACCCAAAAAGTTTTAACTTTTTCTCTTTTATCACACCTTTCTTCATCATTCCACCAATCATCCTCTTTCCCCCCTGCCCCACCCCCCTATAACCACAAACTTCTGCCCCACATTCTAATCTGTTTTTTTAAAATATTCCAACCTCTTAACCCCCACTACTATCTTTGCACTAGCCCCTTTCTCCCAACAGTGTTTATATTTTCCCGAAATTTCCCTCCCCCTTAGTTTTCCCTTTCACCTCCCTTACTTGTGTTGCCCCTTCCTTTTTTCCCCATCTCCCTTTACTCTAATTTTTTATGTATTTATTTATTTATTTTTTTTTTAAAAATTTTAGCATAATTGTATCAATGCACTGCTGAAAAAGACAGGATGGAAAATAGAACCTTAAAAACTAGGGAGGCCAAGCCCATGATGACCTTTAGGTACGTTCTATCTAGGCTGGATTTTGCTGCACACAAACGGGCCCCTTTCAAGGCAGGTAAAAATTGCCGACTAAAAAATGACAGAGAATTTCACGGTGCGCATAACGGAGATAAAACACCTCAATTATTGGGGAGCGCTTGGGTTCCAAACCTGTATTCCGGGAAAACAAGGGGGAGGATAATGTTAAAATTTACACGGGAAAAAATCTGAGGGGACTAGTACCGAACTTGCACACAAAAATCACTCATACAAAAGAAAAAAAGATTGGCGACGATGCACCACCCCCCCAATGAAAAGCAAGGGTGTCACGCAGTTAAGGACCATCAATAAGTGTCAGGGGCCCGAGACTGTAAACTGCCTCCAGCACACAAAAGGGGGATTACCAACGCCCCTGGCAGTCTTCAAGCGGGCCTGGACAAGCCCCCTAAAGTCATTTCCCGGATCACCCCCGGCGGGGGTGTACTTTGGGTTTGCGTGAACCCGCAGCAAGCCTGGTTATCGGCTCTAAACCACCAGGGGGCCCTGGTCACAGACCGGGGCCCCCGGGGGCGTTCCCCCCCGGGAAAATCTCTCGGTAAACTAGGTACATACGATTTTTCAAAAAAAATACAGGTAAGAGAGCATGCCAAAGCCATTTATGCTAGCATTACGGGGGGTTTTAAAAATTTAAAACTTAAGATTAACTAAGCAATGATGAAATCAGTGATAGACTTTTGTAAACAGATAACTATAAAGCAAAATGAGTATTCAAAGGGGTATAGGGTTTGTGCTTTCTGTTCTTCAGTAGAAATGGAGTATTCTGTTAGGTAGTGTATTTAAAAAAATAACAAAGTTAGTTTGGGGGCCCTAGGTTTAACTTTTGTGAAAAATTTGTGAGTAACATTTTGATATAAATTTATAAGGTTCAGTTATTCAGTATTTTTTTTGGTTTTGAGTGAGAAAGTAAACTTTGAAAAAGGACTTAAATTTAAAAACAGGTAGTGTTTCTTTTTATTTACAGGAATAAATTTCCCAGATTTTGGGCCCTTTTTTATGTGCTTGAGTTTTTGCATAGCGTGGATGGACACGAGGGAAAATCAAAGAGTGTCCCTGCCTTGTGTTATGGTTTTTGTGTTTATGGGGGGCAAGGAGATGTTTGAGGGGGGATTTTTATCCTTTTGTGTTCTATGTATGTGTAGGTACAATAAAAAGTATGGATGTTTTTTCCGGTGAGTGGTTAGGTTTGAATTGGGGGTGTGCGCCTGTAGTGGGGGAAATTTTTTATATTTGCTGCAGCCTTTTGTTGGGAAAATTTAAAGGTTGAGATGGTTTATTGTTGTTGAGCCCCAGACAAAATTTCCCTAGGTGAGATAGGGGTAGTAAGTGAGTGTATAGGCCCCGGAGGGTGACTGTGGAAATAGTACTTTTCTTCGTAGTTGCCCACGATTTGGAAAAATTTTTTGGAAAAATTTTTTGTATATGTGTTTGAAATTGGGGTCTTTTCAAGGGGGATTCCTAAGAATTTTTCCCCCTGTGAGCTTTGGATGGGGTCCGTTTTTTCATTTTGTTAAGAGGGACATCTGTAGCCTTTTTACCAAAAATGATGAAGTAGGTTTTGTCAAGTTTAGAGTAAGTTGTTGTCTCATCCAGGGTTTATATTTTCTGTAAATTTGGTATTCACATTACGGCTGCATGGCTGGGCCTGGGTGTGAGAAGACGTATGTGTGTCATCTGCAAATAGTGTGGGTTTGAGTGTTGCGATGCATTTGGTAAGTCATGTATAAACGAGAAAAAGAAAAGGGGCAAGGACAATTTTTGTGGGACACCAACTGTAATTACGTGCAGAAGAGTTTCTCATTTGTGTACACATTTGGGTTTGTTGCTGAGGGATGACTTTAGTTGTTAGGGGTGCCCCCTTATCCCCAGTGCAAAAAATTTTATGTGGAGCAAATCATGGTCAACATTTTTGTAGATATCAACATAAATAAAAATTAGCAAGTACGAGCAGTTCATTTGCTCGCAATATGGGAGTGGCCATACCCCCAAACCATCATGTTTCTGCCGCTCCCCGAGCAGAGACAAGCAGATGGGAAAGACAGACAATAGGCGACAAAGACGTAAAAGAACTGACGACGATAAGCAAGCTGCGACAGCAGACGATAGATGTACAGATAGTTGATAGTAGATGTACAGATAGACGACTGACAGACAGACATTAGAGACATGTTTTTGGAAAAAGTAAAACATATAAAGGCAAGGTTTTCCCCAGCAGTGCCATTATCAAATGTCACTTTATCGAAATGTCATAACACCATTATTCAAAAAAACTCATATTTCACTCAGGCAACACAGAAGACAAAAGGCAAATAAACTGAACTGGACAGACAGAAGATGATGACAGACAGACGTAGTGATGGGGAGACAGCAGCATACAAAGACTGTTTTTGTGCAAAAAGGGAAAAAATTAAAGGAAGGTTCTTCAGTGGGGGCCCTTCATGAAATGTCACTTATTACCCTTTATAACAACATGCTTCAAAGGGGGTTCTACTCCGCATGTCTAAAAAATTGTGGGGGGCCTATAAATACTTTGTATATATTTTTAGACAATAGTAATGACCAGGGACGTGAAAATGTTTCCCTGTCAATTTTATTGTTACAATTTTTAGATATTTCGTATATAAAATTTGTGTCAGAACAAAGATTGGGTTTGAAAACAAAGACCTATTATAAATTGTAATTATCCGAACGTAAAATTTATAATTAAAATAAAAAACAAGAAAAAAAAATAACGAAACACTTTTGCAAAAAGGGATTGGATGTTGTGCAGGTGAGCTCCGGGCCAACTTCCGGTCTTATATCTCGGTAAGTATGGTCTTTAAAAAATTTTTTTTTTCTTAACCACACGAAAATACCCCTCTTTATTTAAAAAAAAAACTATTTTTTTTTTTTTTCAAAATTTTCGGAGCACCCCAAAGGTGAAAATGATCTACATTTGGACAGTTTAAGGGGTTAATTCATCAAATCTGTACCATATAAGGGGTAAAACTGTATCTCTGTATTTTTTTAAAAAATATTTTTAAAAATTCATTGCTGTAAGATAAATTATTAAGTATAAAAATTACTAAATTTAAATCTAGTTGAGAGTCCTTCATTCTTATGATTACAAACACGATCCCGATTTAAAAATTTTATTAAAAAACTTACACAAAAAAACAAAAAACTGTAACTATTTTCAGCAGCCAAGCAAAGACATTACTCAGAGCAAAAAAATAATAACATCTTCAATTACAATGAGATCCTTTAGCAAAAAATTCGTGACCCCCCAGATTACTCAATTCCCCTTTACTCCAGTATGTCAATCACACACTCACAGAAAACGGCTAAGCCTGGTATAAGATGTCTATGCATTTCTGGTTTCACGCCATACACAATGTAGGACAGCCAAAAGGGGTGGAAAAAGCTATATACTATCGTCAACTTGAAATTTTTCAATTAAATTTTTGCACAAAGGGATGAACATGGTGAAAGTTTTAGCAAATTTAAAACAAAAAAAAAAAACCGCAAAAAACCCCCAAAATTAAAAACATTCAAGAGGACTAGTCAAACATTTACCCTTTGTGAAAAAATTTCAAGGTTATAATGATGCAATATGAAAAAAACACCCCCTGCTGCTAACAGGGATTTCAAAAAATTACGAATGAAAAATATTAATTTTAAAAAAAAAACATACCTCTTAAAAAAGCACTGCCTAAAAAAAAAAACTAAACAGCTCCAGCAAAGGGAAATTAAACAGTCCGGGTAAACCCCCCTCCCTTTTTCATTACACAAAACACCAATATGAAAAAAAAGTACGAATGGGTCAAATAAAGAGACGTTAAATGTTACCATAAAGTTTCCCGCCCGTTAAAAGGGCTAAAAATTTTTCATTTGAACAAAAACAGACGAAAACTACTTCACCCAATGAAAAAAGCAAAAAAGACTCAATGTTTTTTTTCTCCCCATAGAAATTGCCCGCAAGCAAAAATTTCCAAACTCAAACCCGTCCATCGGTACCCAGGGCACCTATTCAAGCTCCCAAACCAACCAACAAAAGTCTCGTCATCATCAACCCCTTAAAAAAGGGAGGAGATAAACAACTTGCCAAATTTTTGTACAAAAAAGCTTCAAAGTATGTCACCAATTCTGGGAAAACTCTTTAACAAATTTCCCCTTTAACCTCCACCCTTCCCCGCCCAAATTTTCAAAATAGCCCGGGGGCACCTCATTCCACAAAGGAGGTGATCAAGAACTTGTAATATGGCCAAAATTTAACCCTTTGACGTCGAAAGGCCCCAATCCTGAGTGTCTCCGGTGTGCAAAATATTCGAAAAAAAAAAATCTTTTTTTTTTGAAAATGTTAGATTTCATGGACCCCCGGTATGAACTTTTTTCATTCCTAGTATGTTCAGGTGCCGTATGACGAATTTTTTCCCATAAAGGGAAAATTGTGAAGTAGATTGTCCATTTCAGACCCCCCAAAATACAGTACAAAGACTTACTAAAACCTTAAATAATTTGGGCGCATTTTGGGGTGATCGTTAAGCGGGGGTCCCCCTGTATTTTTTGATTGTTTTAGTCCCAAAAATTTTTTTCCCCCTCAGTACTTTCCAGATTAGGGCATGAAGTTTGCGAAAATGAGCCGCGCAAGGCAACAGCGGCGACTGCCGCTCACCCCGGGAAACTTTAGTTTTTTGTATTTAGGTTTGTTTTTTTTTTTTCACTATTTTATTTTTCACTAACTTATTGGCCCGTGAGACCAAAAATAAGGGGCAATGTACATATATCACTGTTTTATACAACACAATAAGACACAAACATAATTATCAATTATTGTTTTCAAAACTTGTTTACAAAAAAAACAATCAAAAAATTTTTTTATATTGTTCTATAATATACAGTCATGAACTACTCCCAGAGTTTTGTAGTTGGGACTCTGTGAAAAATGGTGTCTCACAGTGGTGTTTTCACTCCATAAAAATGGTGTCATAACTTTGGGGTTTTTCACTCCTCACACATAAAACTGGTGATACATAATGGTGTTTTACACTCCTAAAAATAAAACATGGTGTCATACACAATGGTGTTTTAAAATCCCCACACATAAAACATGGTGTCTACACAGTGATGTTTTACACTCCTCAACAAAAAAAATGGTGCATACACAATGGTGTTTTACACTCTCACACTAAACTGTGTCATACACAATGGTTTTTACCTCTCACACATAAAAAATGGTGTATACCAATGGTGTTTTACATCCTCCCAAATAAAAAACAGTGTGTGTGCTTTTTTTTGGAAGTTTTTTTTTTATGTACAAAGACAAAAAACCTCGTGACGTTTTCTTCAAAGTATTTGCAGGCAGTTGGTTTGTAGTTTTCCCAGGTAAATGGTGTGGGTCTCTTCCCTTTCCCTTTCCCAAATTTCCCTTATTTCCCTTTTTTACCTGGGGGCTACCTGGGGGCTTTTACCTCTCTTCCTAATTCCTTCATCTGTCCTTCCTTCTTTTTTCCTTCCTTTTTATTAGTCCCTTCCCTTTATTCCTGCCTTCCCCTTTTTGCTTCTGGTTTCTATAATATATTACACATATATAATACTAGATACTTTCATAAAATGCTATTTTCACCTTCAGCAAGCTTGTCTTTTGTGGGGTGTTGGCTTAAATTTTTTTGAGTCAGGGTCGGCAGCTGTCAAAATGACATATTGTTCTTACCCTTTCCCCCCCCGCGTCAAAACTGGGTTTGGTGCTGCTTCCCTCCTTCTTCTAATTATCTTTCTCCCTCATTTTTCCTTTCAATCTGTCTGTCTATCTCTGTCTCACAGGTCACATAAATACAAGTATACATGTGTAAATTACCCGGATAACCCAAAAAAAACCAGACAAAAAGGGGTATACTTGCTTGAAGAGTGAGTAAACGTGATGATGACACAGTCTTGTGGCTCTCTGAGACAGAGTAGTGGATAGACAGGGGGCTTGGCGACAGACAAAAAGACGACAGCAAATGTTTGTTCGTCGTTGTTTCTCCTTCCCCCCTCCTCCCCCTCCTCCCCCTCCTCCGGCTCTTGACGATGGACAGCTGCCCCTCCCTCCACCCCCGTTTCGCTCTCAAAGGTAGTTTATAGATGTTATCTCCCCCTTTCTTGTCATGTCATGGGGTGAACTTTTTCTGCCTCAAGGGAAATTTATTAATAATTTTTTTATTATTGGTATTATTATTATTTTATTATTCCTCTTCTTCCTTTTTCCTCCCCTTCTTCTTTTCCTCCCTTTTCCCTCCTCCCCCCCCTTCCTCCCCTTTCCCCCCTTTTTTCACCTCCCCCCCTTTTCCCCCCCTCCCCCCTCCTTCCTCCTCCTCCCTCCCTTTTATCCCCCCTCCTTCCTCTTCCTCCTTTTCCCCTCCTCTTTTCCCCCTTTCCCCTTTTTTCCTCCTCCCCCTCCTCTTCCTCCTCCTCCTCTTCTTTCCCCCTCTCCTCTTCCTCCCCCTCCCCCTCTTCTTCTCCCCTCCTCCCCATTTCTTTGGGCCAAACTCCTCGAAATCATGAAAATTTATTTCACTGAACTTTCCATCTTTTTAGAGCATCACTTGGGAAGAGAAAAGTCCCCCGATTTGCTGGGGGGTCACTTTTTCTTACCGCTAGAATGCTGAAAAAAGGGCAACTGAAATGGTGTTCCCACAAAGCACCCTGGTCCCCCCATTTTTTTTATATGGTGCCATGACCATGGAGACCCCTTCTCTCACTGTGGGCCTCCAGCTTTCCCGCTTGTTTGAAGCCCTAGAATTTTTGCATATCTCCTTTTGACGTTATTACGGGCCGCGACCGCGACAGTAAAGGGGGTTAAAATTTCCCTACCCTCTAAAAAAACTTTTACCCCATGATATATTAAGTTTAATGCAATTTTATTTAAATTTCAATAACAATAATAACTAATAATAAATAGAATAAATTTACACTTACCTTTAATGAAGATTGGTGATGATTGTGGGGTGGGAGGGGGGGGGGTGTCGAAGTTTTTTAATGTTTTGAAGCGGAATCCCTCTCCATTTGGGCTTGAGATAGCAATCCTTTTCCGGGTTATTCCCTTCTTTTTAAGCCCCTAGGGCCCGCTTGAGAGTCAATGGACTTCTGTCGCACAACATATTGTCCAAAAGGCTGTACCTCTGTTCCTTTATGACTTTCCTAAGTGGTTACAAAATTGTCAGTGTACAGGTTGCAAAAGGCTTGCAGTAGCTGGTCAGGGGATTTTTATCAAAAAAGGGTTTTCAATTCAAGTACTTTTCACACATTTTCCTTTTTTTCAATAGTCTTAGCACCTTTGGGCTCGATGGGTTGCATAGAAACTTTATTTGGGGGCCCAATTATGACTTATTTTGCAGAAACAAGACCAAAAAAAAGTGTAAAAAGGATAATATAGAATGTACCAAAAGTATCCTTTGTGGCGACATGCCCCGGGTTGTAAAAAACTGGACACGTCTCATATGAATCCCCATCACACCCGGGTTTTTTAAATAACCCAGGCAAATTTTTTGCGTTATAATGCTTCGGATAAGGATTTATCGGATACCGTGGGCTTCGCGAACCGGGGGGGCCCCTGTACTCTAGTAGAAAAAATACCTCCCAAACTTTCTCACTACACCCAATTGTAGCATTCTCACACTGTAAAAAACTTTTAAACAAAACACAATGTTATATTCCCATAATATAATTTGAAAAAACTGCCATTGTTGACGAATATAAATTAATCATGTTTCATAAAAAACAGTTTTGAAAATATGAAATTTCTTAGGTTTATATAAATTATTATTTTAATTAATAGACTATTGACAAATTAAACTTGATAATTTCTTTTTATTAAGTAGTCAGTAAGCCATTAATTAAGTTGTCCCTAAGCAGGGATGCAAGAGCCTCTTTGCACTGCAACTCATTATTGTAAATGCTAAACTCATGTATACTTGCAAAGAAATAAAATTTTTACGTGACTTTGATTTGCTAAATACTCCACTGGCAACTTCTGTGTGGGTAAAATGTAAGGACGTGAGGTCTCCCCGGCCCGCGGGTGTCACAAGGGAAGGGGGAGTCAAAAGCTCAGATTTGGCGTGTTTTAACTGTAGTTTCACACCAAAAAAAAAAAAAAACTCAGAAACTATTGACATTTTTTTCTGTTTTTCATAAGTTTTTTATAGGATTACATGATTTTTTGCACACGTTTTTAAAAAATATGGTTCTCAAAAAACCCCGGAGGGGAAATTTTGATATTGTTTACGTTTGTTTTTAAAGATTTTATTTTTTAAAAAACCACACAAAAAAAAAAAAAAAAAAAAAGGAAAAAAAAAAAAAAAAAAAAAAAAATTCAGATCTTTTTTATGGAATTTTGAGTTTATCACTGAAAATCCCGGTCAATAATAAACTAGTCTTTTCTTTATCTGATGTAAATAGAGCATTGTACATCTTCCCAATTTAGGAGAATTGGAAAAAATCTTGGACCCATAAATTGTGCATAATTTATTTTTTTCTAACTTGAGGAGCATTAAAACAAAATAGCCCTTTCATTTTTTTTTTTTTTTGCTGCTTAAACCACTCTCAAAATCTCATCGAAAATTTACATTCTCCATGAGCACATCTCTTTATTATGTCTGAAAACTTTCCAAAATTTCAAGTGTTTTAAAGGTATTGCATATTTTATACGTACTCTGATAACTGTACTTATGTGTACCTGTACCTATATATACTTACACATTGTTCTGGCATGCAAGTACACATTAAAATCACCAAGAGTATCTCATCTCCTGAAGTAAAACGTAATCTCTTGGGCGCATTAACTGTCGTATATTACGTTAATATAGACATTTCCATTAATCTATGACATTTTTTTCAAAATTATATAATAAACACGCTATGTAACATACAAACATGATAAATACACCCCACAGTAGAATAAATTAACATAAATATGAGATGTGATAGCCAGGCAACTTATAGGACTTGTGGTAGCCAGACGACTTGTAGTCCAACATCAGAGAAAATGTGTCACTACAATATTACTGGGGGTAACTAGAAAATTATTCCTTTTGTATGCCTTCACTCAGAGCTTCATTTCTTCTAAAAATGGTGTTACAGGAGAATGGGAGAGTTTCTCTTTATTTATTCTACTGTATCAACGTGGAGACAACTTGTACACAACGTAAAATGACGAAAACCAGACGCGTTCATCTGGTTTGTTTACATTACGTGTGGGTGGGGTGGGGTGGGGAGGGCTGCCTTGGCTGGCTGCCAAACTTTTCAAACCTGACTTCCTACAAATAAAACTCACCTCATGCCCTACATTATGGTAATTAATGAATGTACTGTATATGTATTTTAATGCTCTGGGGAGCTTTAATTAAATGTCATAGTATATTACGTGTGGGTGGGGTGGGGTGAGCTGACCTGGCTGGCTATCATACCTCCCAAATCTGACTTCCTACAAATAAAACACCTCTCACCTTACATTAGCACTACAAATAGTATTTTAAGGTAAGTACAATGGACCCTCGTTTTTCTTAAGCATTGCAAGCCGTAATTTCCGAAAATCATAACATTTTCTCGTCAAAACTTGACTCACGAATGAGCGTTGACTCGCAAATGGTCGTTCATCCCAGACACGTACGCATGGCCCCGAGCGTTCCCACACTCCACTCCCAGCCAGTGTGCCACTGTTTATCAGCGAGTGAGGACAATTGCACGTGTTCATACGATACATTTCATAACATTCCATTCGTTATAGTGCTTGCAACTGCTAAATAAGCCACCATAGCTCCAAAGAAAGCTCCTAGTGCCAAGCTTTTGGTAAAGAAGGTGAGAAACACAACAGAATTCAAGAAAGACATCATTTAAAAATATGAAAGTAGCAGAGCTTGCCAGGTTGTATAACAAACCCCATACAACCATCTCTTCCATCGTGGCCAAGAAAACGGAAATCAAAAAGGCTGTTGTTGCAAAAGGGGTAAATATGCTCACAAAAATGAGATCGCAAGTGCTCGAAGATGTTGAGAAGTTATTGTTGATGTGAATCAACAAGAAACAATTAGCAGAAGATTGTGTTATGCAGTTGATAATTTGTGAAAAGGCAAGGCAGTTGCATGACAATCTTGTAAAGAAAATGCCTGCAATGAGTGCTGTTAGCAAATTTAAAGCCAGCAAAGGCTGGTTTGAGAGATTTAAGAAGCGTAGTGGCATACACAGTGTGGTAAGGCATGGTGAGGCTGCCAGTTCTGACAAATATGCGGCTGAAAAATATGTGCGTGAATTCAAGGGGCACGTAGAGGCTGAAGAATTCAAACCCCAACAAGCGTTTAATTGTGACAAAACAGGCCTCTTTTGGAAGAAAATGCCAAGGAGGACCTACATCATGCAGAAGGAAAAGGCACAACCAGGACACAATCCTATGAAAGACAGGCTTACTCTTTTGTCCTGTAGTAATGCTAGTGGGAATTTCAAAGTGAAGCCTTTACAAGTGTATCACTCTGAAAATCCCAGAGTGTTCAAAAAAACAGTGTTGCCAAGAGTAAATTGTGTGTGATGTGGAAGGCTAACAGTAAGGCATGGGTCACAAGGGAAATTTTCCTTGATTGGCTCAATGAAGTGTTTGCCCCCAGTGTAAAGAAATACCTCCTCGAAAATAAATTGGAACTCAAGTGCCTCCTGGTAATGGACAATGCACCTGCTCATCCTCCAGACTTGGATGACCAAATTGTGGAGGAGTTTCATTTCATCGCAGTAAAGTTCTTGCCCCTTAATACCACTCCTCTCATCCAGCCCATGGACCAGCAGATCATTTCGAACTTCAAAAAACTCTACACCAAAGCAATGTTTCAAAGGTGCTTTGATGTAACCTCACTCAACTGACCCTAAGAGAGTTTTTGAAAGATCACTTCAGTATCCTCCATTGCATAAACCTTATAGGTAAGACTTGGGAGGGAGTGACTTCCAGGACTTTGAACTCTCCTTGGAGAAAATTGTGGCCAAATTAAGTCCACAAGAGGGATTTTGAAGGGTTTGGGGCTGACTCTGAGGACCCTATGCCAGTTGTGGAATCTATTGTGGCATTGGTGAATTCCATGGGGTTCGATGTGAGTAGTGAGGATGTGGAAGAGTTGGTGGAGGACAACAATGAAGAGCTAACCACTGAAGAGTTGCAAGAGCTTCATCTGCAACAGCAACACACCACAGCTGAGGAAATTGCTTCAGAGGAGGAGGGAGAGAAGTGGAAGAGGGTGCCTTCTTCAGAGATTAAAGAGATTTGTGCAATGTGGACTAGGATGGAAAGATTTGTGGAAGAACATCACCCTTACAAAGCTCTTGCAAGTCGTGTCGGCAACATGTACAATGAGTCTCTTGTCCCATTTTAGTGAAATTTTAAAGAGATGCCAGAAACAGAGCTCTCTGGACAGATATTTAGTGCCACGGGTGTGCAGTGGCTCTCAAGCTGGTCCTAGTGGCATTAAAAAAACAAAAAAAGGAAGTAACCCTGGAAAAGCACTTGGTATCTGAAGTCTTTACAGAGGAGGATTCCCTCTCCCTTCCTCCAATCTTTCATACACTAAGAAGAATCATCAATAAAGGTAAGTGTTATGCTATTATTGTTGATTCTTCATGTCTCATTGTTTCATGTAAAAAAATTATTTTGTTTTAATACTTTTGAGTGTCTGGAACGGATTAATTGGATTTACATTACAGTGGACCCTCAGTTAACGATGCCATCTGATAGCGATAAAAGCAGATACCGATACGTTTTTGCTTCAAAATACAGTGGACCCCCGCATACCGGATGCCTTGCATAACGGACAATCCGCATACCGGACGCTTTGATCGCTAAAATTTTGCCTCGCATACCGCCCAAAAACCCGCTCAGCGCCCTTCGTCCGAGACGCGTCCAATGTGCGGCCTGAGCCATGCTCACATGTTCTGCCGGTGGCATTGTTTACCAGCCAGCCTCCGCGGTAACATCCAAGCATACAATCGGAACATTTCGTATTATTACAGTGTTTTTGGTGATTTTTTTTCTGGAAAATAAGTGACCATGGGCCCCAAGAAAGCTTCTAGTGCCAACCCTACAGCAATAAGGGTGAGAATTACTATGGAGATGAAGAAAAAGATCATTGATAAGTATGAAAGTGGAGTGCGTGTCTCCGAGCTGGCCAGGTTGTATAATAAACCCCAATCAACCATCGCTACTATTGGTGGTACAGCTGCTGCTGCTGCTGTACCACCGTCAGCTGCTGCTGCACTGTCAGCTGCTGCTGCTGTACCACCGTCAGCTGCTCCTGCTGCTGTAGCATCGTCTGCTGCTGCTGTAGCATCGTCTGCTGCTGCTGTAGCATCATCTGCTGCTGCTGTAGCATCGTCTGCTGCTGCTGCTGTAGCATCGTCTGCTGCTGCTGTAACATCGTCAGTTGCTGCTGTAGCATCATCTGCTGCTGCTGTAGCATCGTCTGTTGCTGCTGTAGCATCGTCTGTTGCTGCTGTACCACCGTCAGCTGCTGCTGCTGCTGTAGCATCGTCTGCTGCTGCTGCTGCTGTAGCATCGTCTGCTGCTGCTGTAACATCGTCAGTTGCTGCTGTAGCATCGTCTGCTGCTGCTGTAGCATCGTCTGTTGCTGCTGTACCACCGTCAGCTGCTGCTGCTGCTGTAGCATCGTCTGCTGCTGCTGTAACATCGTCAGTTGCTGCTGTAGCATCGTCTGCTGCTGCTGTAGCATCGTCTGTTGCTGCTGTACCACCGTCAGCTGCTGCTGCTGCTGTAGCACCGTTGTTGGTGTGGCTTATTGAGAATACCAAGAAACAATTAACCCCAGAGGATTTGCCACCCTGGATAGCCCAAAAAAGTCAGTGTCATCGAAGACTGTCTAACTTATTTCCATTGGGGTCCTTAATCTTGTCTCCCAGGATGCAACCCACACCAGTCGACTAACACCCAGGTGAACAGGGAAAATGCCTGGAACTAGTGCTCATATTGGTGAATTTAGAGCCAGCAAAGGTTGGTTTGAGAGATTTAAGAATCGTAGTGACATACACAGTGTGATAAGGCCTGTTCTGGAAGAAAATACCAAACAGGACCTACAGTACTCAGGAGGAAAAGGCACTCCCAGGACAGTGTCTCATCAGTCATTGCTGCATCTTCAATAAAGGTAAGTGTCATTTATTCTTCATTTAGTAGAGTAGTACATGCACAATATATATTGTGCATGTACTACTCTACTATTGTGCATGTATCCTTCTCTTTGTGTGTAGGAAAATGTATATTTCATGTGGTAAAATTTTTTTTTTCATACTTTTGGGTGTCTTGCACGGATTAATTTGATTTCCATTATTTCTTATGGGGAAAATTCATTCGCATACCGAACATTTCGCATAACAGCCAGCCCTCTTGCACGGATTAAGGTCGCTATGCGGGGGTCCACTGTACTGGCTTGGCTAACGATATAAAACTCAGTTAAGGACATTTGTCCAGAACATATCCACACAGCCTGAGCTGCCCAACCACTCCAGTGTGGCCAGTGTGCCATTGTTTACAAGCAAGTGCAGATGATTCCACGTGTACATGCGATACATTTTGTGTTATTCAATTGTTTTTAGTGCTTGTAACTGCTAAATAAACCACCATGGGCCCAAAGAAAGCTTCAAGTGCCAACCCTGTGGCAAAAAGGGTGAGAAATACTATTGAATTGAAGAAAGATAATCGCAAAGTACAAAAGTGGAGTGCGTGCCTCCAAGCTGGCTAGGTTATATAACAAACCCAAACCAACCATCGCTACTATATTGGCCAACAAAAAGGCAATCAAAGAAGCTGTTGTTGTGAAAAGTGCAAATGCATTTACAAAACAGAGATTGCAAATACTCTGAGATGTGGAGAGAACTGTTGTTGCTGTGAATCAACAAGAAACAATTACCAGGCGATAGTGTTTCACAATCAATTATACGTGAAAAGGCAGATTCATGCGGATCTCATTAATAAAATGCCTCCAACTAGTGCTGATATTGATGAATTTAAGGCCAGCAAAGGCTGGTTTAAGAGACTTAAGAATTGTAGTGGCATACACAGTGTGATAAGGCATGGTGAGGCTGCCAGTTCTGACAAAAAAGCCACTGAAAAATGTGTGCAGGACTTTAAGGGGTACATTAGAGGCTGAAAAATTAAAACCCCAACAAGTGTCCAATTGTGAAGAAACAGGCCTGTTTTGGAAGAAAATGCCAAACAGGACCTACATTACTCAGGAGGAAAAGGCGCTGCCAGGACACAAGCCTATGAAAGACAGGCTAGCTCTCATGTTTTGTAGTAATGTTAGTGGGGATTGCAAAGTGAAACCTTTACTAGTGTATCAAATTTCAAAACAGTGTACACCAAAGCAGTGTTTCAAAAGTGCTTTGAAGTTTCCTCAGACACTGAATTGACCCTAAGAGAGTTCTGGAAAGATCACTTCAGTATCCTCAGTTGCATAAACCTTATAGGTTTATAGGTTTGGGAGGGAGTGACTTCCAGGACTTTGAACTCTGCTTGGAGAAAACTGTGGTCACAATGTGTACAAGAGAGGGATTTTGAAGGGTTTGTTGCTAACCCTGAGGAGCCTATACTAGTTGTGGAATCTATTGTGTCACTGGGGAAGTCCATTAGGTTGGAGGTGAGTTGCGAGGATGAGGAAGAGTTGGTGGAGGACAACAATGAAGAGCTAACCACTGATGAGCTGCAAGAGCTTCATCTGTAACAGCAACAGACCACAGCTGAGGAAACTGCTTCAGAGGAGGAGGAAGAGAGATGGAGGAAGTTGCCTTCTTCAATGATTAAGGACATTTGTACAATATGGACAAAGGTGCAAGCCTTTATGGATGAACATTACCCTGACACACTGTTGCAAGCCATGTGGGTGACCTTTACAATTGACAATGTTGTGCCCCATTTTAGGGAAATCTTAAAGACACATCAGAAACAGAGCTCTCTGGACAGATTTTTGGTGCAACAGGGGTCCAGTGACTCTCAAGCTGGTCCTAGTGGCATTAAAAAACAAAAAAGGGAGGTAACCCCAGAAAAGGACTTGCAACCTAAAGTCCTTATGGAAGGGGATTCCCTTTACAAACAATAATACACCTCCATCCTCCCATCTCATCACTAAGTCTTCAATAAAGGTAAGTGTCATCTTATGAATTATTAATGTATTTATTCTGCATGTCTCATTGTTTTCTGCATAGGAAACTGTATATTTCATGTGAAACAAATTATTTTTTTTAATGCTTTTGGGTGTCTGGAACATATTAATTGGATTTCCAATATTTCTTATGGTGAAAACTAATTCGGACAATGATAAAATTGGTTAAGGACAAGCTCTCTGGAACGGACTAATATCATTAACTGAGGGTCCACTGTATTTTTTATGGGGAAAATGGTTTCGCAAATTGTCAATTTCGATATTAGTCACACTCTCTGGAACGGATTAATTACAAAAAACAAGGGTCCACTATAAAGGGTGTACTTTGTGTATTTTACTTTTTATTGTTTTTAATGCCTAGTTCTATTGCTAACTTAATATATGTAAGTGCAAACTTGTTATCTGGCATTTATATGCATAAGTGGAAAAAATGGCGTTCCACTTTCCAGTAATGTCTGCTTTCCGGCAGTAGCCTGGAGCCTAACCTGCCACATAAATGGCACCCTACCGTACTTTATTTTGTTAACTTTTTATGGTTCTCACTATACACATGTTTACACTGATATTTAACCCTTAACCCTTTCAGGGTCCGTCCCGTAGATCTACGGCTTTACGTTCAGGGTCCAAACCGTAGATCTACGCCATGAGCTCAGCTCACTCTGATAAACTGTGAGTGGTACATTTGGGCCTAGATATGAGAGAATACATCTATGTGGTATGTGTGCACCACATAAAACAGATCCTGCAGCACACTGTGTATAATGAGAGAAAAAAAAATGAAATCATGATTTTTCGATTAAAACAGCAACTTTGCAGTGTTTTTTCGTATGTTTTTTATAGTTGTATTTGCGATTTCTTGGTCTCATTTGATAGAATGGAAGACATATTACAGAAATAGAGATAATTTTGATTGGTTTTAGCACTGGAAATGGCTTGAAACTGAGCTCAAAGTAGCAGAAATGTTAAATTTTTGCCGATATTCAAGAGTAAACAAACGACCTCACACGTCTAATACACGTCAGCTGGTGGGTCTAATATACATTCACAAATATGGTGATGATATTTATACAATTATTACAGTATTGCATAACAGTAAATCTTCTATTTTTTGGTGTGAATAAAAATTCATTATGTGAATAAAAAATCAAAACGGAATTTATTTGTAAAGCCTCAAAACGTAACTAATGAACAGAGGAAATGTTAGTTTAGTGCCAGGAATGCCTACATTGTTCATTCTGGACCCTATTTTGAAATTGGAATATTTTGAACTTTGTGTTAACCCTTTGACTGTCGAAGGGCCAAATCCTGAAGTTGCTTCTGGTGTCGCAAAATATTCGAAAAAAAAAAAAATTATTTTTTCTTATGAAAATGTTAAGATTATTTTTCTGATTGTTTTAGTCCCAAAAAAAAAATTTTCCCATCAGTACTTACCGAGATATAGAGTCCTGAAGTTTGCTGAAATTGATCTGCTGGCGGCAACAGCGGCGACTGCCGCTCACCCGGTAAACTTTTATTTACTTGTATTCGATGGTTTCTTGTTTTTTTTCACTATTTTATTTTTTCACATAACTTTTGTGGCCTGTGAGACCAAATTATTGTGCAATGTTCAAATATACACTCTTTGAATGTAACACAATTATAGCAAAAACACTCGTATCATTATAATGTTGCTAAAACTTGTTTACACAAACAATGTAAACAAATGTTTATTACGATTGCTTTATAATATATATACATATGTACAATCACTGGACACTTTATTAGAAGTGCTGCAGCTTGTGGAATTCTTTGAAACATGGGAATAAGCACAATGGTGTCTTACACTCCTCACACATAAAATGAGTGTCTCTGCGTTTTTGTTGGCGTTTTGTGGTATGTCCACAGACAAAACACCTCTTCTGAGCATTTTTCTTGGCAGTAGTAGCAGGCAGTGGTATGGGTAGTGATCACCAGGCCTCAGACGAGAGGACATGTGTTGATAATTTCGTGGGCGCTGGTCTATTGCAGGTGTTGTTTCTTGGTACTTGAATATTAATTTGTCTGATGACTGACAAACAAAATTCACCATATTTGGGTTTGTTCTTGGTCTTCAACTTATACATATTATAAGCATTCAGCATGGAAATGTCAAGAAGATGGAAAAACAGTTTTATGTACCATTTTATAACTCTTGCGAACACAGTCAGCAAACCCAATCTGCATGTCACATTTGTCCACTAAGCGCATATTGAGGTTGTAATCCATCACAGCTGCAGGTTTTACAATAGGTTCTTTTGGTCTCTCTATTCTGCTTGCCAGTCTCTACCATTTCGTGTCGGTGAACTGATGTCAGCAGTGTGACATCACGTTTGTCATGCCACCGAAATGCCATGATGTCATTGGCAGCAAACACCTGCACTTCACCTCTACGACTGCCAGCTTCGAACCTAGGCATATGTTTACGACTTCTACGCACTGTGCCACACACATCTGTCATGTTCACTCGCAAGAAATCACTGAGTATAGGGCTTGTGTACCAGTTGTCAGTAAAATAAAATATGCCCCTTACCAAGATATGGCTCCATCATTGTTCTAACCACATCACCAGAGATACCCAGTAACTTCCTGGTATCTTCCATTGTTTTACCGCCAGTGTACACAATTATATCCAAAACCAGACCAGTTTTGCAATCACACAGAACAAATAACTTTATACCAAAGCGTTTCCTCTTGCTGGTATATACTGCTTGAATGAGAGTCTTCCTTAGAACAAAATCAAAGACTCATCAATAACAAGCTTCCTGAAGGGATAAAAATACATACAGCACTTTTGTTTCAGGTACATAAACACACGTCTGATCTTATATAACCTGTCGCTTCTGTCAGGCCTGGTTTTGTCTGAAAAGTGTAACATACGTAACAGTAACACAAATCTATTCACTGGTATAATGTCACTGAAAGCAGGGGTTGAAATCAGGCGGTCTGTCGCCCAGTATGTGCTGACACTATGCTTATACACATGTGGCATAAGCATTATTGTGGCAAAGAACAGATTTCATCTCTGCCACAGTTGTGTCCTTCCACTGTGTAGGCGTGATCTTGGTGAAAGCATAAGTGTTTGCCATGGTGTACTCATAGTATGTATTGCTTTCCCTGACAATAATGTCCATCAGGGGTTCATCGAAGAACAACTGAAAGCATTCCAGTTCAGTGGGATTGTTCCCAAGTGTACATGATGGCCGTATTCCACTTTGTCCTCCATCAAAGTCATGGGGATTGGGAACAAACTCGTCATCTTGATGCCAATCCCAGATGCGGTCAGCTGGTGCGTTCTGGATATTGTAATGTCGTTTTGGTTGTGCAGGTTGTGGTTGTGGTTGTGAGAGTGTGGGGTCGGCCGAAGCAGGTTGTAGTTGTGCAGAGTCAGCAGCGCGGGCACTAGCGTGGCCCGCTGCTGGTGTCACATGACTCATGGCACCGTCACTATCACCACCACCGCCTGCTGCCTCACTCACATCATTTATACCCATCGTAACAATATCGTCATCTTCACTATCAGGACGTGGTGTAGGGCCACGGGATGTGCTCCGAGATGTACTCCTTCCTCTTGGAAGAGCATATGGCACACTACCAGACCGCATGCGACGTCGTACATACTGCCGTTTCACTGGGAATATTCACCCTCACTGTCACAACTATAAGTGCTTTCAATAACCTTGAAATCACTATCACTATCACTTGCACTGCTCACATCTGAGTCTTGTACACGGGCAAATAGTTTCCTCTTTCGTCCTGGTACAGGTGAATATGAACGAGCCGGCCTAGCACCAGAGGTGGATGGTTGTGGGTCACTGGGTTTTCATCACTAATTATGTTATCCTGGGTAATTTTCTCGGTCACACCCCGTTTCAAAAACCAGGGAATTCACTTTCACTGACACTATCATCACTGTTTGAGCTATCACTTGGGAACAAAAGACCTCCAATCCGCCGAGGAGTGAGGAACTTCTTACCGCGAGGCATGGTGAAAATGGACTACCAAGATGGCGTTCCCACAATGCACCGCTGAGTCCCAGATTTTTTTCACAGGGTGCACACCGACCACTGAGACCCATTCTCTCTCGTGTAGGCCTACCAGCCCTCTCCCGCTCGATTTGAAGCCGCTAGAATTTATGCGTATAGATACGTCAAACACGGTATCTCCCATGACGTACATATACGACCGCAACAGTCAAAGGGTTAAATTGGCCAAATTAACAATTTCCGATCACTTTATTTTGTAGTTGAAACAGTTGACTTGGCGATTTCTTGTGCTCAATCGATAGAATAGAAGAAATACTAGTGAAATAGCTAAGAATTTGGTTGATTGGAATAATGTAATTGGCCTAAAATGGGAGTCAAAGTCGGCAAAACCGCCGATTCGTAAATATCGCTGACACATCAAAATTCGCGAGAGCATAATTTCGTCAATTTTCCACCAAATTTCGTACTTTTTGTTTTATTACCTTCACAAAAAGATTCTCTACGATTTCATAAGAAAAAATAACAAATTTTTTTTTTGAAAATTCTTGGACACTGGTGCGTGACTCCAGATTTGGGCCTTGGACCCTGAAAGGGTTAAAACTGAGGGTTTTTATTCTCAACAAACCGATCCATATCCCACCGAGGCAGGATGAACTAAAAAGAAAAACGAAAGTTTCTCCTTTAAAATTTAGTAATTTATACAGGAGAAGGGGTTACTAACTCCTTGCTACTGGCAGTTTAGTGGCCTCTTACAACACACATGGCTTACAGAGGAAGAATTCTGTTCCACTTCACTGTATAGATAAGAGGAAATAAAGAATAACAAGAACTAGTAAGAAAATAGAAGAAAACCCAGAGGGGTGTGTATACAGTAGGGCCCCACTTATACGGCAGGTTCGGTTCCAGGCTACCACCATAAAGCAGGAATCACCGTTAAGTGGCACACCTTTTCTTTCCGCTTATAAATGCACATAAATACTAGATAACAAGTTTACACTAATATATATTAAGTCAGCAATAGAACTAGACATTATAAAAACAATAAAAAAGTAAAATACAAATACAGTGGACCCCCGCATAACGATTACCTCCGAATGCGACCAATTATGTAAGTGTATTTAAGTAAGTGCGTTTGTACGTGTATGTTTGGGGGTCTGAAATGGACTAATCTACTTCACAATATTTCTTATGGGAACAAATTCGGTCAGTACTGGCACCTGAACATACTTCTGGAGTGAAAAAATATCGTTAACCGGGGGTCCACTGTACAAATATAGTACAGTGGAGCCCCGAGTTTCAAGATTAATCCGTTCCAGAGAGCCCGCCGAAAGTCGAAATTCACGAAACTCGAGACCATATTCCCCATAAGAAATAATGGAAATAAAATTAATCCGTTCCAGACACCCAAAAATATTAAAATAAATTATTTTTTTTCAAATTAAATAAAGATTTATATACTGAAATCAATGAGAAATCAAGTACATGCATATAAAAAATAATAACATTACACTTACCTTTACTGAAGACTTCTGGGTGGATGGAAGGCAGGAGGAGGGGATAGGAGGAAGGTGTACACTATTGTTTGGAAGGAGAATCTCCTTCCATTAGGACTTTAGGTAGCAAGTCCTTATCTGAGGTTACTTCCCTTCTTCTTTTAATGCCACTGGGAACAACTTGAGAGTCACTGGACCCCTGTCGCACAAAATATCTGTCCAGAGAGGTCTTTTTCTGGCGTTTCTTTAAGATTTCCCTGAAGTGGGACACAATACTGTCATTGTATATGTTGCAGATATGGCTTGTTTCAGCTTGGTCAGGGTGATACTTTTCAACAAAACTTTGCAACTCATTCCACATTCCACACAACGGAAAACCTGTAATTGTTTTACATGATGGTAGGATTGCTGGTGTCCATTTTTCTGTCTCATACACATGCAAGATTTCAGGTACGTCTTGCTATTTCTACTTACAATTAGGTCACACTACACATACATGTACAAGCATATATATACACACCCCTTGGGTTTTCTTCTATTTTCTTTCTAGTTCTTGTTCTTGTTTATTTGCTCTTACCTCAAGGAGGTCTGGTCACAGACCGGGCCGTCGGGGGCGTTGACCCCCGGAACTCTCTCCAGGTCTCCAGGTAAACTGTCCTTAATCACTGAAGAAGGAACCTCTTTCACTCTCTTTTCCTCCTTCTCTGAAGCAAGTTCCTCGGCTGCGGTCTGATGCTGTTCCAGTTCGTCAGTGGTTAGCTCTTCCCTGTGGTCCTCCACCAACTCTTCCACATCCCTGTCACTCACCTCCAACCCCATGGACTTGCCCAATGCCACAACACCTTCCACAACAGGCATAGGGTCGGCAGGGACAAGGTCTGCCTCAAACCCTTCAAAATCCCTCTGGATCATGTTCCTCAATTTATTTACCAAAGGGCTTGCACTAGCTTTCCTTGGGTCCATGATGACTTACTTAGCAGTTGCAAGCACAAAAAACAATGGATTATTATGAAATGCATTGTATGAACCCGCAGGGTGATGGTCACGTGTTGGTCAACAATGGCACAATGAGCATGAATGGCATGGGAGACTGGCTTGGTGTGTGCAGTGACGGGCAGATGGGTACGGACGGTCGCAGAAACACGAGTCTAATCACGAAACTCAAGGCCAAAATTTTGCCAAAAAAACTCACCTAAGGTCGAATTTCACAAAAGTCGATGCTGCCGAAACTCGAGGGTCCACAGTACACTCATTACTTACCTTAAAATATTTGTAGTTCTTAATCTAGGGTGAGATGAGTAGTATTTATTGCAAGAAATCAAGCGTGGTATGTATGGCAGTCAGCCGGGCTACCATACCAGGCCACCCCACCTACACAATATTCTATGATATTTAAGCATCCCAGAGCGATCAAATGTATATACAGTTCATTCGTTACTTTTTTTTTTTTTTTTTCAACAAGTCGGCCGTCTCCCACCGAGGCAGGGTGACCCAAAAAAGAAAGAAAATCCCCCAAAAGAAAATACTTTCATCATCATTCAACACTTTCACCACACTCACACATTATCACTGCTTTTGCAGAGGCGCTCAGAATACAACAGTTTAGAAGCATATACATATAAAGATACACAACATATCCCTCCAAACTGCCAACATCCCAAACCCCTCCTTTAAAGTTCAGGCATTGTACTTCCCATTTCCAGGACTCAAGTCCGACTATATGAAAATAACCGGTTTCCCTGAATCCCTTCACTAAATATTACCCTGCTCACACTCCAACAGATCGTCAGGTCCCAAGTATCATTCATCTCCATTCACTCCTATCTAACACGCTCATGCACGCTTGCTGGAAGTCCAAGCCCCTCGCCCACAAAACCTCCTTTACCCCCTCTTTCCAACCCTTTCGAGGACGACCCCTACCACTCTTCCCTTCCCCTATAGATTTATATGCTTTCCATGTCATTCTACTTTGATCCATTCTCTCTAAATGACCAAACCACCTCAACAACCCCTCTTCTGCCTCTGACTCTATCTTTTAGTAACTTCACACCTTCTCCTAATTTCCACACTCTGATTTTCTTGCATAATATTTACACCACACATTGCCCTTAGAACGACATCACCACTGCCTCCACCCGACCCTCGCTGCTGCATTTACCACCCAAGCTTCACATCCTATATAAGATGTTGGTATTACTAGCTTTCATACATTCCCTTCTTGCCTCCATAGTTAACTTTTGGACTCCCATATACTCAACGAACGCTCCACTCACCCTGTTTTCCCTCATCAATTCTATGATTAACCTCAATCCATTCATAAATCCATCCGCCGATGCTCAACTCCCAAGTATTCTGAAAACTTTCACTTCTTCCATAACTCCTCCTCCCCAATTTGATATCCTATTTTTCTTTATCTAAATCATTGATACCCGCATCACCTTACTTCTTTTCTACGTTCACTTTCAACTTCTAACCTTTACTCACATTCTCCAACTCATCACTAACCTTTGCAATTTATTCTTTAAATCTCCCATAACACAGTATCATCAGCAAAAATACAGTCAATTCCCATTTTGAATTTGATTCCCCATAATTTAATCCACCCCTCATCCCGAACACCCCTATGCATTTACTTCTTTTACAACCCCATCTATAAATATATAAACACCATGTGAACATTACACATCCCTGTCCTAGAACATACTTTTAACCGAATATTCTCACCTCTCTCATTCTACACACCCTATCCTGAGCCTCACTAATCCTCTAAAAGCTCTATACAGCATTTAGTAACTTACCACTATTCCATATACTGCAACATCTGTACATTGCTCCTCTATCCCACTCTATCATATGCCTTTCTAAATCCAAATAAATGCAATAAAAAAACTTCCCTACCTTTTATCAAATACTGTTCCACATATATGCTTCAATGTAAACTACTTTTATCTCACATATCCCCCTACCCACTCTGAAGCCTCCTTGTCACATGCCGCAATCCTACATTCTGTCTTACCTCTAATACATTCAATTATAACCCGAACCGTATACATTTCCTGGTATACTCAGCTAAACTTATTCCTCTATAATTTATACAATCTCTTTTGGTCCCCCTTTCCCTTTATAATTAAGGGACTATACATGCCTCTCCGCCATCCCTAGGTACCTTCCCCTCATTCATACATTTATTAAACAAAATTATCAACCACTCCAACACTGAAATCCTCCCCCTGCTTTTAATAACATTTCGTCATGATCCCATCAGTTCCAACTGCTTTATTACAAACTCTCCCTTTCAATTCTACGTAATGCCTTCACGTACCTCCACCACACTTACAGCGCTCTTCTTTCACTCCTAAAAGATGGAACATTCCCTGGCCAGTGCATGATATTTAACCGCCCTCCCTTTCTTCCTCAATATTTAAAAGTTCCTCAAAATATTCTCGCCATCTACCTAAATAACCTCCCACTCCACCATCTACTATAACTCCCCTACTCAGTTTTTTAAACTGACAAATCCATACGTTCCCTAGACTTTCTTAACTGATTAAACTTCACTCCAAATTTTTTTCTTATTTTCATTAAAATTTCTTCACATGCCTCTCCACCTCTTCATCTGATTCTCCTTTTTGCAACTCTCTCACCACTCTCTACAACCTTTCCTTTTTTACTCTCCCATATACTCTGCTCTTCTTAAACACTTCTGCTTTGTAAAAACCTCTCATAACTACCTTTTTCTTTTTTATCACACCCTTTACTTCATCATCCAACCATCACTCCTCTTTCCCTCAACTGCCCCCACCCTCCTATAACCACATAACTTCTGCCCCACATTCTAATACTAGCATTTATAACTATTCTCAACCCTCTTCAAGCCCCCATACCAACTTTGCATAGCTCCACCTATCTGCCAATAGTCCTGATATCTCGCCCGAACTTCCTCCTCCCTTAGTTTATACACTTTCACCTCCCTCTTACATGTTTGTTGTTTGCCACACTTCCTCTTTTTCCATCTACCACTTACTCTAACGTAGCTACAACTAAATAAGGATCCAATATAACAGTTGGCCCCTCTATAAACATGAACAATGTCGTTACTTACCCTTAAAATAATTGTCGACTTAATCTAGTGAAGATGAGTAGTACAGTGTCCCCCATCCGTTTTCGGTAATAATCCTTATTCCTGGAGCCGTTACTATAAACAAAATTCACGATTACACGAATCAATTTCCACCATAAGAATTTATGTAAATACAATAAGCTGTTTCTCAGATCAAACCCAGACATTTAAAACAAAAAAATTTTTACCTGAATATGCATGTAGTACATAAACAATACAATGGGAAATGATAATGAAACATAAACAGGCATAACACTTACCTTATTTGAATTCTTCTTAGTGTATGGGAGACTGGAGAGAGGAAGGAGTGATTTTTAAGTTTTGGAAGGGAATCCCCATTCCCATCAACATCTCAGGTACCAGGTTGTTTTGCTGGCGCTTCTTTCTCTGTTTCTTAATGCCGACACTGAGAACCACCTTAGAGTCACGGAGTCCTGTCTCAAAAATAACTGTGGAGAGAGGTCTGTTTCTGCGTCTCTTTAACACTTCCCTAAAATGCCCAAGACTTTGTCACTGTACCTTTTTGCCAACCTGGCTTGCCACAACCTTGTTAGGGTGATGTTTTCCATAAAGCTTCCATCTTACCCACAATAGTAAAAATCTTCTTTTTAAATTTCTGGAAGAAGGCAACCTTCTTCATCTCTTCTTCCTCCTCCTTCTGCAGCAAAGATTTGAGCTGCGAAAGTGTTGCCTTCCTGCTGAAGCTCTTGCAGCTCCTCAGTGGTGAGCTCTCATTGGGGTCTTCCACCAATTCCTTTCATCAGCATCTCCAACTCACATCCAGACCCCTTGAAGCTCCCAGTGCCACAACTGTTTTTACAACAGACAAGGCTCATTAGGGGTCAGTCCCAAATTCTTTAAAATCCCCTTGTCGACACAATCTAGCTACAATTTTCTCCAGGCAAGTTCAAAGGACCTGGTCATACGTGAACTCACTCCCTCCCCAAGCCATACCCATAAGGATATATGCTGTGGAGGTTCTGAAGTGTTCTCTCCAAATTCCTAGGGTCAATGAGTAGTCTTGTGTCACAGTCAAGCACCAGTGAAAATAACTATTTGTTGTAAGTTTTTTAAAGTTTGCAATAACCTGCTGGTCCATGTGGGTTTGGAGGAGAGGAGTGGTAATTTCGGGCAAGAACTTTACTGTTGATGAACCCAAACTTACTCCCGAAAATTAGGTCAACCAAGTTTGGAGGATGTCAGTGCATTGTCCTTACTAGCAGGCACTTGAGATCCAATTTCTTTTCCAGGAATACAGCCTTCTCACTCTAGGCCAAACACCTTCCTTGAACCACTCGACGAAAATTTCCCTCGTGGACCCATGCTTACTATTAGATTTCCAAAACACCAACACAATTTACTCTTCATAACATTGTTTTTTCCTGAACACTCTGGGATTTTCAGAATGGTACACTAGTAATTGGCTTCACTTGAAATCCCCACATCATTAGCACAGAGAACATTACGTCAGCCTGTCCGTTCATAGCTGTGTCCTGGCAGTGCCGATTTTCCTCTTGTGTAGATGAATGACCTCTATTGGCATTCTTCCAAAAGAGGCCTGTTTCGTCACAATTCAACATCTATGATCAGGTTTCAGACCTTCACCTCGTATGTACTCCTGGAATTCATCACTTAATTTCAGCCTCCTTGTTGTCCGAACTAGCAGCCTCACCATCCTTACCACACTGTGTATGCCATACAGGTTCCTTAAATCACTCAAACAGCCTTTGCTGGCCTTAAATTCACGGTCCCTTCACCACTATTTGCAAGGCAATTCTTTACCAATCGTCATGCCAACTGCCAGGCTTTTCACAAATAAAACGAATCCATAAGAGTATCTCCTGCTAATTTTCTCATTTATCCACAGCGCAATAATTATCTCTCAACCTCTTCCAGTACTGGTGATCTCATTATTTTGGCAGCATAGTTACTCCCTATGCAACAACAGCATGCTTATATAATTTTTTCTTGGCAATCTGGAACATAAGGGTTGTGTAGGTTTCTTATCCATCTGACAGTTTGGCCACACTTGTACCACTTTCATATAGTTCAATGATGGATTTTTCTTAAATTCAATCATATTTCTCCTACCTTCTTACCACAGGCTTGGCACAAGGAGCTTTCTTTGGAGCCGCATGGTAGCTTATTTAGTAATTGGAAGCACTAAAATAAATGAATATTAGGAAATATTCGCCTGGAGCCCGTGAGGGGGACTCTTCGCTCACTGGTAAACAATAGATGCAGACTGTCTGCCCCGCCCATGGCTCACCGCCATGGTACGCGTCCCGGCCGAACCTAACGACTCGCAGTCAACCTATGAAAAGCGAGTCCCTTTTATTCGTAAAATACCTCTATGATTGGCGCAATTTTACGATGCCGGGAACTACGAAAAGCGGGGGACCAATGTATTATTGTATGAAACAAGTGTGGTATGGTATGGTAGTCAGCCAAGGCTACATACCAGGCCATTCCATCACACATAAATATCTATGATTTTAAGCATCCCAGAGTGATAAACATCATACAGAGTTCACTTCATACTTACCTTAAAATAGTTGGTAGTCTTAATGTAGGTCAAGGTGAGTGAACGAGTTAAAACGAATAAATGAGAGAGAGAGAGAAGAGTACATGAGAGAGGACCAGGCGACAGAGTTATGTAAACAAAACCAGCGTAACTCATCTAGTTTGTGTACAAGATTTGCCCTCTACATTGATATGGTAAGAAAAAAATAGAAAGGAACACTCGCATTCTCATGTAAACAACACCCTTTTAGAAGAATGACGCCCTGAGTGAAGCAATGGAAATAAATCACTCTGATTTTTTGGTTAACCCTAGGTACTTTACACACATGTTGCGAGTATGATAATCTATGTAACTTTATTTTGTGAATACCCTGAATAACTTAACTTACAGACAAAAGGAATAATTTTCCTACAGTTAACCAACCCCAGTAGAAACATATTTTTTCTGCGTATGTTGGACTAGAGAAAAGTTATTCTTGCGTCAATCGACAAGTTGTCTGGCTACCACATCTCATATTTATGTTTTATTTTATTCACTGTGGGAGGTATTTATCATCTTATGTTATGTAATCGTGATTTATTCTATAATTTTGAAAAAAATCAATAAAAGAATGGATTACCAAAGTGCAATGTTAAACATGATATATGACATTTAATGAACTGGTGAGATTATTATTATTATCATTGACTAATATTGAAGGTCCACTTGTCACAATCATCTGGCGTTCCACATCTCATATTCATTTTTATATTCTACTGTGGGGTGTATTTATCATCTTTTAAACATTAGTATCGGTCTTATAAATTTTGAAAAAATAATACATAGATGGATAATGAAAATATTAAAATTAATGTACTACATGGTCGCTGCCAAGTGAGGTAAAACGAAAGCACTGTAATTTTTACATGATGGTAATGATTGCTGGTGTCTTTTGTCTGTCTCATAAATATCAAGATTACAGTACGTCTTGCTCTTCTACTTACACTTAGTCACACTTACACATACATGACATGTGCTATTTATAAACACATTGCATCTGAGATCTCTTTGATTTTTATCTTAATAGATCTTGTACTTATTACTTTTTAGATTTATATCCATGGGAAGTGGAATAAATCTTTCCTCCATAAGCCATCGTGTGTAAAAGTCAACTAAAAGCAGGGAACATGGTCTAGTAAACCCTTCTTGTAATAATTACTAAAAAGACTACGAAGAAGAAAATTGTCAAGTGGGAAGTCTGAATGTGCGTGGATGTTGTGGGAATGATAAGAGGAGATGAGAGTGGGATGTTATGAATTGAGAAGAAGCTGGATTCCTGACTTCAAGTGAAACAAAGCCGAAGGGTGGGTGTAGTTTTCATGAGAGGAATAAAATGGATTAAGTCAGGGGGTTTCAATAGAGTTAGAGCTAAAGAATGTGAAGCAATAATGTTGAAGATAAGCTATGGCAGGAAAAGGAGGGACTTACAAATGTATTAATTCAAGGATTATTGGAGTAAAATAAAGTTTGGATGTGAAAAGTGGTGTAATAACCGTATATTCACCTGAGAAGAGAGAAGTGTAGAGGAGAGAGATTTTTTGGGAAATTTGGGAGTGAATGCATGGAGATTTTTTAAAACCATGTGTGAGAGTAATTGTTGTTAGGATTTCAATGCTAAAGTGTAAAATGTTGTGGAGTTGTTGTTGGTGCCAGGGGTAAAATGAAAATGGGGAAAGACCTTTACCCGTTTCAAGGTCACAGAGGCCAAAGTTCGAAGTGCGGCACCAGGTCGCAAAATTTGAAAAAAAAAATTTTTATTTTTTCTAATGAAATTGAAGAGAATCTTTTCTGAAGGTAAAAAACAAAAAGTACAAAAATTTCATGGAAAATTGACGAAATTATCTCTCCTCGAATTTTGTGTGACAGTGATATTTACGAAACGGCATTTGCCCGAATTTTGACTCCATTTAGGCCAATTGTATTATTTCCGTCGACACCAATTTCTTAGCTATTACCACTAGTATTACTTCTATTCTATCGATTGAGCACAATAAATTGCCAAGTTCAACTGTTTCAACTAAAAATAAAGTGATTCGGAAATTGGGTAATTTGGCCACTTTAACACAAAGGTTTCAAAATAATCCAATTTCAAAATAGGTCCAAGAATATACAAGTAGGTATTTCCATGGCTCTAAACTAACATTTTCCCTCGGTCTTTAGTTAGTTTATGAGCTTTACAAATGAATTCCATTTTGATTTTTTATTCACATAATAATATTTATTCAACCAAAAAATAGAAGATTTTCAGTATATGCAATATCGTAATAATTGTAATAAATATACATCACCACATTAAATGAATATTAACCCACCACTGGTGTGTATTAGACATGTGGCTCGTTTGTTTACCCTTGAACATAGGCAAAAATTTAACATTTCCCGCTAATTTGAGCTCAGTTTCAAGCCATTCCCAGCTAAAACCAATCAAAAATCATCTCTAATTCTGTAATATGTCTTCCATTTATCAAATGTAGACCAGAGAAATGCAAATACATACGATAAAAAACACACGAAAATAACACTGACTGCAAATGTCGCTGTTTATAAATCGAAAAATCACGTCCAAGTTTTTTCTCTCATTATGCACTGTGTGCTGCAGATTTGTTTTATGTGTGCACGCACACCACACAAATGCATTCTCTCCCATATCTAGCCCAAATATACCTCCCAGCTGAATCAGAGGAGCTGAGCTCATGGCGTAAAGCCTATGGTTTGGACCTGAAATGTAAAGCCGTAGACTAGGCACAGACCCTGAAAGGGTTAATTGAGCTAATGTCGAAAGAGTCTGGTAATAAGTCAATAAAATATTTTAATGAAAAAGAAGGATAAATAATTATACCAAGGTATGAATATAGCACATAATAAAGTAGTATGTTAATTATTATTGGTGGAAAAAAAGGCAATTGTAGGCACAGGCTGTACAACGTATTTACAGAGGGGGCAATCCTAATACAACGATCATTTATTTAGGTTTGTCAAGCTACAGGTAGAGTAAGAGGAGATGGACAAGAGATAATGGCAACGAACAATAAGAGGAGGTGAAAGAGTATAAACTAATGGAGGAGGAATTTGGGTGAAATATAAGCAACTATTAGGCAGAAAGGTGGGCTCGTGCAAGTATGAATATTGCGGGGGGGGGTTGCAGAGGGTTTGTATAGTTTTAAAATGGAGTATTAGAAATGCGGGTCCAGAAGTTTGTGGTTATAGGACGGTGGTTGCAGGAAAAAAGAATAGTTACTGGTGCAATGATGAAGGAAAAGGGTGTAATACAATAAAAAAGGTAGTTTGTGAGACTTTTATTATAAAACAGAAGAGTTTATAAGAATAGTAGAGTGACAACTTACAGTATATGAAAGTACAAGAAAGGTGAAGAGAAGTGGTGAGAGAGTGCAAAGAGAGAAATGATAATAGTGGAATAGGCACTGTCAAGAAAATTTTAATGAAAATAACGAAAAAAATTTTTGGAGTTAAACAAGTTAAGGATAAGGCCTAGAAACGAATGGATTTATGTTCAATTTAAAAACAGCGTAAGGGGGAGTTAGTAGATGGGGAGCATGGAGTATTGGGTAGATGGGCAAGAATAAATTCGGGAACTTTAAATTCACAATGAAAAGGGAGGCAGTAATTTCATGAGCAGTGAGGAGGTATGCCCCATCTTTAGGAGTAAACAGAGCAGGATTTGAGTGTGGGGGAAGTGCATGAGGCCTTACAGTATAATGAACACAGGTAAAGGCACTGGAACTGACGGATCATGACAGAAATGTTCAAAGCAGGGGAGGTTAATAAGCGTCGATGGTTGGTATTTTTGCTTAATAAAGTATAAAGAGGGGAAGGAACCTAGGATTGGCCGAGAGGCATGTATAGTCCCTTTAAATAAAATGGATGTGGGACAAAAGATATTGTAAAAATTATGGAGAATAAGTTTACCGAGTATACCATAAAAGTTGTACGGTAGGGATATTAATTGAAAGAGAATAGAGAACGACAAGCATTAGATTGCAGATGGAGTCAAGAAGCTTTAGAGTGGGAAGGGATGTGTAAGATCAAGTGTTTACATTTGAAGCCATATATGTGAACAGTATTTATAGAATAAAGGTAACGTGGAAGTTATTTAATTGCATTTATGATTTAAGAAAGGTCATATGATAGAGTGGATAAGGAGCAATGGTACCATGTGCAACAAGTATATGAATAGTGGTAAGTTACTAATTGCTGTAAGTGAGTTTTTTATGATGATTAAGTGAAGCTCAGGTTAGATGGCGTAGAAGAGAGGGGAGACTACTTCCTGGTAAAACTAGGCCTTAGACAGGATGTGTAATGTCACCATTGTTGTTTTAATATATTTATAGATGGGTTGTAAAAAAAGTACATGCGAGGTGTTCGGGAGAGGGTAGATTGAAATTATGTGAATCAATACAAAATGGGAATTGACACAGTTACTTTTTGCTGATGATACTGGTGCTTACATGAAAAACTCAAGAAAAATTGCGAAGTTAGAGGATGAGTTTTGGGAGTGTTTGCAAAGCAGAAATTTGAAATGAGAACATAGAAAAGAGTAAGGTGATGGGGGAATCAAATGATTTATATAAAGAAATAATTGGATATCAAATTGGGGACGATGAGTAAGAAAAGTGAACATTTGCCGATATTTGTGAGTTGACGTATCAAGCGGATGGATATCATAAAGATGAGGATAAACATAGAATTGATGAAGAAAAAAAGGTGAGTGTGGCGTGAGGTATATATGGAGACAAAAAAAATGTTTTCTATAGAGCAAAGAAGAGAATGTAATGAAATTATAGTAGTACCAACACACTTAAATGAGTTGTGAAGCTTGGTTTGTAAAAGCTGCAGCGAGGAGGCGGTTGGAGGCAGTGGAGATATCCTGTCTAATGGGCAATGTGTGGTGTAAATAGAATGCAGAAAATTCGTAGTGAGGAAATTAGGAGAAGGTGTGGAGTTAATAAAAGTAATAGTCAGAGGGCTGAAAGGGCTTGTTTGAGATGGTTATGGTCATTTAGAAGAATAGGATCAAAGTAGAAAATGATATGAGAGTGTATAAATCTGTAGTGAAGGATGGTCAGGTAGGTCGTCCTCGGAAAAGTGGAGACGGGGTACTGAAGGTTTTTGTGGGCAAGGGACTGACTCCAGCAAGCGTGCCTATGTGTGTTAGATAGGGTGAAAGGGAGCAAATGGTATTTTTGGAACCAGACAAACTCTTGGAGTGTTGAGCAGGGTAATATTAAGTAAAGGATTCCAGGGATACCGGTCATTTTTACACAGCCAGAACTTTGAGTCCTGGAAAATGGAATGCAATGTCTGTACTTTAAAGGAGGGGTTTGGATACTGTGGCCAGTATTGAGGTATATATTGGTGTAACTTTAAAGTATATGTCTTCTAAACTGTTGTATTTCTGAGCACCTCCTGGCCAAAAACAGTGATTATGGAGAGTGTGGTGAAAGTGTTGAAATGATGATGAAATTATTTTCTTATTTGGGATTTTTTCTTTCTTTCTGGTCATGCCTGCCTTGTGTAGTATGTCTGACTTGCTAAAAAAAAAAATAGATAGTAAATAATTATCATTAATAATATGGAGTCTCAAGACATAAGACACTCTTCACTGATTTTAATGTGTACCTGTCATGCCAGCCCAGGGTTAATTTATTTTAGTTACAGGTATACATAAATATAATTATCAGGGTATATATAAAATATGAAATAATTTTTAAAAACACTTGAAATTTTGGAGTTTCCAGACATAGAGGAGAGACTTAGTGCTTACGGATCTCACGGAGAATGTAAACAAACCAGGTGGGGCACAGTGACCGTATTAGAAAGTCAGGTGGGGGGAAGCCGTATAGAGCATTTTGTTCATAATTTGGAATGACCGTATTAGCGGAATGCCATAAAGTGGAACGCCCTAAAGCGGGGCCCTACTGCATATATATGCTTGTATATGCATGTGTAATATGACCTAAGTATAAGTAGCAGCAGCAAGACATACCTGAAATCTTGCATATTTATGAGACAGAAAAAAGACACCAGCAATCCTACCATCATGTAAAACAATTACAAGTTTCTGTGTTACACTCACTTGGCAGGATGATAGTACAGGTCCTCCATCACAAATCCGGCATCATTGGGACCTGTAGTGTCCGAATTACTGAGTTTGGCCTCGATTACAGTGGTTAGGTTAGAATACACTTAATAAAATTAACCAACTTGACTTACACGAAGTTCATTGAACTTTCGCAAAAATCAAACATTTCCGCTACTTTGAGCTCAATTTCAAGGTACTTTTTGTCATGAAAGCAATCAAAATCATATCTATCACGTAATATATCTCCTTCTTCAAACTGATTCCAAAAAAATAGATTACAACCATAAAAAACCATAAAACAAAATATACTGCAAAGTGGCGGCTAATGGCTGAGAAGTGAACTCCCTTATTATCGACCGCTTTTTTATTTTTGTTTGTACGTTAAGAAGCAGCTTTCCATCATACATTGCCCAAATTTTCAATAGATAGCCAACCAAACAACCGAGAAAAAAAAAAATATTACCAAAAATCATATATGGCAAGCCCAAGCCCAGGTACTGAAAAAGTCAGCTTTGTCCTGCCTTGTATCTGGGTTATCCTAGGTTCTCTATACATTAACACTGCTATTTATGATAGTCACATGACTTAAGTAATCGTAATGAACAAACGAGAGCAACAAACCATAACACCACCAGCCGGCATTTGAACCCCGGACACAGAGTGCTTGCTAACATTCCGATGATGTTAAATAATACCTAGTGGATGAATCTTATGAGCTATCTGCCTAGGTTTGGCTAACGCGACGCTGGAGTTTTGAGACTCTATGACCGCGGTTCAATCCCGTCCGGGGGTATGGGTTTATGATAGTCTATGTAACTGTATTTGTGTATACCTGAATAAACTTATTTACATCTAGTCTGTCACTGAGTACAAGAAACCGCCAAATCACTTCATATCAACTTACCCAATAAAAGTGTCAAAAATTTGCAATTTGGCCGATTTCACACAAATTTCAACAGATGCCAATTTTCAAAAGTAGGATCCAGAATAAACAACACAGACATTCCTGGACTAAAATAAACATTTTCTCTGTTCATTCTCACGACGCTACAGCCCCTCTTATATTACTCTTGCTACCATATGGAATTTTTATTCGCAATAAAAATAGAAAGATTTACATGTTATGCAGACTGCTGCATTATTGTAATAATTGTATAAATAAATGTCAACCCATCTTGACCTACGTATTGGAAGGTTGGACTGGCAGGTGGACAGGTATTGGACAGTGACGTCATTTTTTTACTTCTTGAGCTTCGCAAAATAATAGAACATATTCCTACTGTGAGCGCAATTTTCAAGTGCTTTTCGTCATGAAAAGCAATCAGGCACAGACACTCTTGATGTTCCTCGTTGTCCATCTCACACTATGCACAAACTCAATGCACATAAAAGGCCCTAAAATCGGAATTCATTACTCTGAAATATAAAAGAAACACAACATGTTTATAAATTCAAGTCTCATCTCAAAGATCACTTACTCACCCAAAACCAAATAAATACTGAATAACTGAACCTTATAAATTGTATATCTTAAATGTTTCTCACAATTATATCACATAAATGTTAAACCTAAAACCCAATCTAACTTTATTATTTTTTAAATACACTACCTAACAGAATACTCCATACGACTGAATGTACAACAATGCATGCAACCATATGACCTGTCTTTGTAATACTCACTTGTGCTTTATAGTAATCTGTTTACATTAATGTTTTAAACACTGATTTCATCATTGCTTAGTTAATCTTAAGTTAATTTTAAGCCAGCCCATAATGCTATGCATAGTATAAGTGGCTTTGGCATGCTGCTCTTATCTGTATTTTTTTGTACCTCTGTATGTGTGCTCAAATTGTTAATAAATAAATAAATAAATAAATAAATAAATAAATAAAAATCATATCTATTTCTGTAATATATCTTTCATTCTATCAAATGAGACCGAAAAAACGAGAATATAACCATAAAAAAACATACAACAATATACCGCTAAGCAGCCACTAATGGCTGAGAAGTGAACTCCGCTATTTATGGTCTGATTTTTTTTCATTTTTGGTGTACGTTAAGAAGTATCTTTCCATCATACATTGCCCAAGTTTGAATAAGATAACCCAACAAACAACTGAGAAAATAATAATAATAATAATAATATAATAATAATAATAATAATAATAATAATAATAATAATAATAATAATAGGTAGTAGGTTGGTAGACAGCAACCACCCAGGGAGGTACTACCGTCCTGCCAAGTGAGTGTAAAACGAAAGCCTGTGATTGTTTTACATGATGGTAGGATTGCTGATGTCTTTTGTCTGTCTCATAAATATGCAAGATTACAGGCATGTCTTGCTACTTCTACTTACACTTAGGTCACACTACACATACATGTACACATTTATTTTATACACACTCATCTGAGTTTTCTTTGATTTTATCTTAATAGTTCTTGGTCTTATTACTTTTCCTTTTATATCCATGGGGAAGTGGAATAAGAATCTTTCCTCCGTAAGCCATGCGTGTTGTAAAAGTCAACTAAAATGCCGGGAACAATGGGCTAGTAACCCCTTTTCCTGTAAAGATTACTAAAAAGAATAAGAAGAAGAAAATTGTTTTCTTTCTTTTTTGGGTCACCCTGCCTCGGTGGGAGACGGCCGACTTGTTGAAAAAAAAAAAAAATAATAATAATAATAATAATAAGGGGATGGGGTCCACCTCTAGTGTAAATTGTGGACCCATAGCCTCAGAGAAGTGGATAAAAAGGCTTCAAGGAAGAATATTTGGATTTCTTCCTGAAGCCGTATGAATATTCCACTTCCCCTACCACCCCATCTTTTCCATTTTTTTTTTTTTTTTACCAATAGGAATACAGTAGACCCTCGACCAACGATGGCATCGTCTAACGTTAAATCCGACTAGCAATACATTTTAACACAAAAATTTTGCCTCGACTAGTGCTAAAAAACTTGGCCAACACGATTCGTTCCGTTCGAGACGCGTCCACTTTTTGCCTGAGCGCGCCTCACTTGTCCCGTGGGTGCCAGTGTTTACAAGCCAGCCAGCCACTGCGGTCCCATCCAAACATACAATCATAACATTTTATATCATCACAGCGTTTTTAGTGATTGCACCTGCAAAGTAAGTCACCATGGGCCCCAAGAAAGCTTCTAGTGCCAACCCTACAGCAAAAAGGGCGAGAATTACTATGGATATGAAGAAAGAGATTAAGGAAATGTGTGCAATGTGGGTTGAAGTGCAACCCTTTATGGATGAAAATCACCCTCACACAGCTATTGCAAGCCGTGCTGGTGACTATTACAATGACAGTATTGTGAACCACTTTAGACAAATCATAAAGGAACGGGAGGTACAGGCCTCTGTGGACAGATATGTTGTGCAACAGAGGTCCAGTGACTCTCAAGCTGGTCCTAGTGGCATTAAAAGAAGAAGGGAAGTAACCCCAGAAAGGGACTTGACACCTCAAGTCCTAATGGAAGGGGATTCCCCTTCTAAACACTAACACCATCCACACACTCCCCTCCTCCCATCCCATCAATCATCACCAGATCTTCAATAAGGGTAAGTGTCATGCAATTGTACATGTCTTCTTCAGTTTGTGTGTATTAAAATTAATATTTCATGTGGTAAAAAATTTTTTTTCAATACTTTGGGGTGTCTTGCATGGATTAATTTGATTTCCATTATTTCTTATGGGGAAAATTAACTCGACTAACGATAATTTCGACTAACAATGAGCTCTCAGGAACGGATTAGTATCGTTGGTCGAGGGTCCACTGTATTTTATTACATAATATGGTACAAAAGATTTAAGAGATACATTGTTGATATAAAGGTGGCATATACGGTACATGTTGTTACGTTTGTATCACCGATTATAAGGCGAAAATCTCATCCAGCTCCTCAGAGCTGGGGCGTGTGCCCAAAATACAGCAGGCATTACCCCTTTGAACAGCCACACTGAGCTGCTGGAGCAGAAAACTAGCTGCCCTGGGATCCCTAGTTACGCTGACGAGTCTTTTTCCCAGCTCCTTAAGGAATTTAGATGCATTCTTTCCCCATGAGCCAAAGAGTCTCTGAGCCTATGGGAACAAACATATAATGATGGGCAAGTTCTCCATATTTTCTAGACTTTTGGGACTCCCTGGAGCTGGCAGCTGCCCCTCCTTCCTCCCTGGTGTGTTGGAGATGGGTATCAGCCAAGGTAGATGCACATGTATAGTCCCACACCACCTGCTTCCCATCTGTCCAGGCTTGAAGGGTGATACCATCTGGACGCTTCCGGCTGCCATCAGATCTGCATAGCTGGGGTGGCTCCCTTACTGCTGGGCATCTGGCTGTTGTGAGGCTCCTCTTGATAATTTTATTAACCTCCTCATGTCCTGCAATCTTTCCCTCGGATTTACGGCACACAAGACCGCGGTACCCGAATCGGTCTGCTGCTTCACTGCCACAAATACACCTGTGTTTGGCGAGAATAGGGGCGGCAAGTTGAAGGGCAACACCGATGCGGATGGTCTGTGGGTCGAGGCGTGTGCCAAGGCTGGAGTTGGGAACAGCCAACAGAAAATCCCCTGCATAAGGGGCTCTCACTGCCAGGAGGGGGGGCTCTATCCTTCCCTGACACACTCTGAAGCATTGTTGAGGCTATATTTTCCACTATTGGACCATCCCAGTGCGATTATTTGTAGTTGTTGGGGGGAGCAGGTCTGGTTTCAGAGCCCTTTAGATTATCCCAGATCATGGCTCTGTCAATGAACTTTTGGTCCTGGACTCCAATCTTGTCCCTAAGATGTTCAGGGAGAATTGCTGCTACAAGCCCTCTAGATGCAATACGAGGACAGAAAAGCAGGTAGCACAATTTATGATGACTTGCGGACACCAATGCCTCCTAGTCTGACTGGAAGTGTAGCATGGTTCCACTGCCCATCTTCTAGAGTAAGGTTAAGTACTTTCATAAAAATCTGCCTCAGGATACTGTCATATTCGTGCAGTATAGGGTTATCACATGAAGGTGCACATCTTAGGAAATATGTCAACCTGGGCAGACTCAAGCACTTTGTGAGAAGGTACAAGGCATCGTGGGTGTCCAGATTGCCTATTCGTTGTTCCATTCTCCTTAACTCTTCCAATTTCTTCCTGAGAATTGTGTCAATGGCATTGCTTCCCAGAGGTGCTCCTAGCAAGACACTGTTTGTGGGTGCAATGACTGCTGCTCCTGGTAGTTTTGATCTCACTGCATTTATCACTGGTTGATTGACTGAGATGATTTCACATTTGGATGGATTCAGGATGAGACCCATTTCCTGTCCCCGTGTCATTACCTGTGTAAGATCATGTAGGAGGGACTCCTTTGTACCTGCTAGTGTGCCATCATCTAGGAACCAGATGTTTAGCTCGCTGGTCAGTCTGACTGTGATTTCCCTATCTGCTATACAGAAGAGAAATGGTGCAAGAGGATCTCCTTGTTGGACACCCACCCTCCGATGATGTGATTTCATGCTCTCCAAAGAGAAGCATTGATTCCTTGCTATACCCAGCTGCAACAAAATGGAAGAGACCAGGGAAATGTTCTTGTACTGCTGCTAATACCACGTCTCTTCTCAGGAGATTGAATGCATTCTTGAAATCTAATTTTACCACTGCATTGTCCTCAGGCAGGTTGTTGATATATGCCCTTGTTACATGAACCGCTGCTTCACTTCCTTGAGAGACCCCAAAGCCAAGCTGGTTTGGTTGAAGCATCATGGCTGCCTGTGCACGAATACTTCAGACAGCAACTTTGGATATGAGGTGGAGGTAACGTGTTGCCTACTGCAATTGGCCGAATTCTTCCATCCTTCTTTTTAAGTGCACAAAGTGTTGCACCAAAAAAGAAAGGTCTAATTTCATCAGGAATCAGACCAGCCAAGGAATTGTTGATGAACCTTGTGATCTCTGAAAGCAGTGTGTCTGCAATTTCCCCAATAACTGGATTAACTATTTCCTTTAAAAGCTGTGGCCTTATTCCAGTGTAACCCCCAGCAGAGCCAGATGGGAATGACATTATTGCTTTCTAAATGTCTGAGTCTTCCACAATCAATGGTTCCACAGTGGGGACAGAGATTGTTGGAACTGTTGGTGCCACTGGTTTCCCTGGCAGGGTGCTTTCCTCTAAGTGCTTCAGCCATGTCAGCATCCCTGGGAGCAACTGCATCTTCACTGGTAATAATTCTGATTGCCCCCACTGTGTTGCCCTCTTCAATTTTCTTGCTCACCTGGACTCTGACTTTTTCACTGTCAGTGGAGTGAATGGGGGTTCTGCCTCTCCCTTTTTTGTGTTGACGGGGAAGGCAAATGAGGTTATCAGCTCTAGGAAAATCTCTAAGGATTTAATTATCATTGAGGCTAGTCTCTTTCCCCTTCTTTCCGGCACAGCTAAGCAGACATTGCCAAAAAGTAGCAAGTTGTGCCATGCCTTGATGGTTGGTGGAGCATTTAAGATAGTAGAGCCATCGTTTACTTTTTTCAGGGGGTCTGTAAGTTTCCCAGCTGCATGTGGACGGGATGCTTTGGGAATATGTGTGAGCGTCCTGGTACCTGTTGCTTTAATTGCTTCCAAGATATTGTCTGATGAGATGAGATCTGTTGGAGTGGGTTCAGGTGCCTGAGGTGGCTCTGGATCATCACTTTCCACAGGAGGACATCCTGAACCAGGGCAACTACCGTGTTTGCGGAGGAAACCATTAGAGCTGAGACAATGAAGCTGTAAGCATGACTGACACTTGCCTCTCCTAGTATTGCCAGCCGTGCCATTTCCCTGGCTGCTTGCTTCCTCCTGGTTGGCATCCATCTGCTAGACTAGACAATAGGAGTGGAGTATGACATGCTGGGTGGGTATGGTGAATGGAAGGTAGTGAACTTGACCGTGGTGGCCTGGTGGAGTTTGAGGGGCTGGGAGGGAAAGGGGAAAGCTTCCCCTGGGAATTGGGTGGGGGGGAGCGCAGGTTGTTGAGTGGGGTTATCCCGGGGAGTACAATACACATGAACTTGCACACTATATATTGTTCACACTGTCTTACAATACACACATTATTTGTTTCCCATGTACACTATGGACAATGTGGGTATGGGCACGGCTGAACCAATGTGTTCACTCACCATCTAGATACACACCGCGCCACTTCCACCCACCCCCGAGGAGTGGGGGAGGATGCACTGACTGGTCGCTCCCTCATTAACATTAATCCCACATTGTGTTTCCATAACATATGCCTCTAAATAGTCCATGCATCGACACAATAATTTCCAAGTTAACTGGAAGCATGGTGCTGGAGATAGATGTTTTTATAAGAGCTTTTCGAGGTTTGTATGTATGATAATCTTGGCTGGTACTCATATACAGTGTAGGCCTTATTCTCCCCTCCCCCTACACTGGCCATCTTCCTCACTACCACCTCTCACTAACATTCACAAACTGCACAACACTTCCACAATTTAACTTGAAACGGTGCACTGAAATGTCTTCTCACTTCACTGGAATCTTCCCAGAGTATTCACAATAAGTCCTGTTCAGTCTGATCCTGGTCAGCCTCCTTGATCCGGAGTTATAATCGAAAATCCCGCAGCTAGCCTGCCACATGTCTTGCCATGCCAGTGCATGGCATATATAATAATAATATCTTTATTTACTACACGTACATGTACAAGGTATACAGGCCTAGCTGACATCAGTGACATACTACTACATAGAAAGCCGCTTGTTATGCAGAGTAGTTCAAGAAAATTAGGTCAGTGTCCCAGGATAACACCCACACTAGTCGGCTAACACCCAGGTACCCATTTACTGATGGGTAAACATAAACAACAGGTGTAAAGAAACACGCCTAATGTTTCTACCCTGGCTGGGAATCGAATATTTACCAAAAAATCATATATGGCTAACCCAAGCCAGGTACTTAAAATAAGCCATGTTGACTTTTTTGGGGTATCCTAGGTTCTCTACACATATGCTGCTATGTGTGATAATCTATATAGGGAAAATAGCTTTTTTGTATCAGTTTTATGGTGTAGTACTAGAGTATATCACAGTTAGCCCTGTGCTATACTCCGTTTACTCTAATATAAGCCCCAAGACAGGGATAAGAGAATGGTATTTGTATACCATATCCTCTTCATACCTCCATCGAACTGCTCGGTATTATGCCAAATATTATTCATTCTGGAATACTTAACATGTTTTATGTTATTAATATCGTTTATGTCATATTAGATCAATTATGATAGGTAAATAAGCTGTAGTGTTGATATTAGTGTAATAATAAAGTATATTCTCCTGCTTCATGAGACTGAGCTCATGACAACCGACAGTGGCTTCAAAGCCACCTTATCTGTAATGGATAATGTACTGTGTAGGTGCTTTACATAATGAGAAGCATTTCTTTTATTCATTGGAACCATGGCTAGGGCTAAAAGCAAGCAGGTTAAAACAATAAATGGAGAAAAAGAAATTGGAATGACTTAAGCAGCAAGTAGCACCACCAAACAATACCAGCAGGTTGGTGTGGCACTCTGGAAATTTTAAATTACGCTAGCCAAAATTAGTGCCGAATAACTGAAGTAATCAAATAACTGATTGCCGGATTTGTGATGGCAGACCTGTACCTCCCTGGGTAGTTGCTGTCTACCAACCTAGTATGTAAAAGTTTGAATTTAACATAATATTTACATTTCCTAATGTGCACACTATGTCTACAGGACACTCATTACATTAACCCAGAGCTGGAGAACTGCAACACAACACAGACACAATACAAGGAACAAGTATCTCTCTGACATTCCAAGTGTATGTCACAACTAGTTCAAAAACTCAATGCAGATTAAAGGCCCCAAAATTAAGCGCTCACTGCCTGAAAATGTCACAAGTTTATCATCTACCAACATCTTTACTAATATTGTTAAAAAGCACCTATTAACTCTTAAATATACGTTATACAGTGGACCCTTGTTTATCGGCAGTAATCCATTCCAGAAGGTCCGCCTAAAACCGAAATGGCCAAAAACCGAAATAATACGTATTTCCCATAAGAATTAATGTAAATACAATTAATTCGTTCCAGACACCCAAAAATATTAACAAAAAATAAATTTTTTAAAGACTAACTATAGTTTTACATACACAAAACAATGAGAAAGAAATACAAAGCACTAATTTTACTAATAAATGAATGTTACATACCTTTATTGAAGACTCTTGTTGGCATATGGAAGAAGGCGAGGAGGGATTACTTCCCTTCTTCATCTTTTACTGCCACTAGGACCAGCTTTAGAGTCGCTGCACTACTGTCGCACAAAAAAACTGTCCACTCCCTGCCTTCCTGCTACACTCCCTGCATGCCTGCTACACTCCCTGCATGCCTGCTACACTCCCTCCCTGCCTGCTACACTCCCTCCCTGCCTGCTACACTCCCTGCCTTCCTACTACACTCCCTGCATGCCTGCTACACTCTCTCCCTGCCTGCTACACTCCCTGCCTTCATGCTATACTCCCTCCCTGCCTTCCTACTACACTCCCTGCATGCCTGCTACACTCTCTCCCTGCCTGCTACACTCCCTGCCTTCATGCTACACTCCCTTCCTGCCTGCTACACTCCCTGCCTTCCTGCTACACTCCCTGCCTTCCTGCTATACTCCCTGCCTTCCTGCTACACTCCCTGCATGCCTGGTACACTCCTTGCATCTGTGCCTGCCTGCCTTGAATTCTATTCAATTCAATTCAATTCAAAGTTTATTCTCTATAAGGATTACAATGCTGAGTTTACAGAATTTGGTTATTGTGTGGTATACATGTAGTAAAATAATGATTACAGAGTGTACCACTAGAACACCTAGCATGGCTAGGCATTTCGGGCAGACTTAGTTTAATTCTTAATTTTAAAATATTACAAATTATGAGGTAAGTTGGTATTATGGCTAAGTGACTAAATACTAGTTTGTGAGTTTAGCAATGTGAATGCTTTTGTTTTGGCACAGTACATAGTTTCAGTATTGGAGTATCACAGGATTCATTATTTTAAGATTGAGATTAATATTTCTGTTTATGGTCAAATGGGTGAGTGAGTGTAAGTGTGAACCACCAGGTGGAATTCGTGTAGTTAGTTGACGGGGTGTATCAGGGAGATAAGATGTTTTCTAATGGTAGTTTTGAAGGTGATGAATGTGTCTGCTGTTTTCTAATGGTAGTTTTGAAGGTGATGAATGTGTCGTGTTTCTCACTTTCTTTACCAAAGGAACTTTACTAGGAACTTTCTTTAGGCCCATGGTTGCTTATTTCGCAGTTGCACTCAATCAATAACCACAAAAAACAATGGAATATAGCAAAATGTTTGGATGAATGTACAGAGGCTTCCTCACTCACCCAGAGACACACCCAGACTCATGAATGCAGTGGAGCAGTGGGTGGATGAGTCCAATATGGCCAATAACCAGGAAAGAATTTCGGCCAAAAAAGCAGGCGAAAACCGAAATGACCAATATCCTGAACGGCAGATAACTGAGGGTCCACTGTATCTATTAACTGACCGCAAATCCTCAAGTCAGTTACTCCATAATACATATGCAGGTCACTCAACTGATGTAATTTCAATGTAATTAATCTGTAATTGATCAATTCTTCATTTATAACCTATCTCAGTGTACTTGTGGCTGTAATGAATTACCTAAACTGTACTGACTTAAATTATACAGTGGACCCTCGACCAACGATATTAATCTGTTCCAGAGAGATCATCGTTAGACGAAATTATCGTTAGCTGAATTAATTTTCCCCATAAGAAAAAATGGAAATCAAATTAATCCGAAATCGTACACCAAATCCAGTCATTCCTGGAGTGGAACCACAGTTGATGGCCTCCACTCCAAACCAACAGATACAGATACTAATGCCGGAAAAAAAAATCTCCCCCCAGTACCAACAATACCACCAGTCTGATGACATTCTTCTTTGCAAATATACAGGGTCTAAAGCCAGCAACAAACAACAAAATACCTTTCATCCATGGACTGCTTGCAGAGGCAAAGGCAATGTTCGCGGCTTTCACTGAGACCCACATAAAGGATCACTTCGACAACGAAATATGGATCCCAGGTTACAACCTACACAGATGTGACAGAGTGAACAGGCAAAAGGATGGGGTTGGCCTGTACATTGCAGTCACTTGTTTGCACAGAACTGCTTAATGCCTCAAATGATGTAGTGGAAGTTTTAGCAGTAAAGGTCGAGAACCAAAACAAGGTCATTGCGGTAGTCTACAAGCCTCCGGATGCAACATCCCAGCAATTCCAGGAACAGCTGTTAAAAATTGACCACTGTCTGGAAAATCTTCCAGCTCCTGCACCCAACATCTTGCTCCTGGGGGATTTCAACTTAAGGCACCTAAAATGGAGGAATATAGCAAATAATATTGTTGCAGTAATAACACCAGGAGGCAGCTCTGATGAAAACTCACACTCACACGAGCTTTTAAATCTCTGCACAAAATTCAATTTAAACCAGCAAATAATAGAGCCTACTAGAATGGAGAATACACTAGACCTCATCTTCACTAACAATGATGATCTGATAAGAAATGTCACCATATCAAAAACAATATACTCAGATCACAACATTATTGAGGTTCAGACATGTATGCGTGGAGCCCCAGACCGACATAATGAGACTAGTCACGAGGGAGCATTCACCAAATTCAACTTCAATAACAAAAACATAAGTGGGACCAAGTAAACCAAGTCCTAACCGATATAAGCTGGGAAGATATACTAAGCAACACAGACCCAACTTATGCCTAGAACAGATTAACTTGGTGGCACTCGATGTATGCACAAGGCTTATTCCTCTAAGAAAAAGGAGGAGTAGATGTAAAATAGAAAGAGACAGGCGCTCCCTTTACAAGCGACGGAAAAGAATAACAGAGCGGCTAAAAGAGGTCAATATATCTGAAATGCGTAGGGAGACACTGGTCAGAGAAATAGCAAGCATCGAACTTAAGCTAAAGGAATCTTATAGGAGTCAAGAATCGCGGGAAGAACTAAAAGTCATAAATGAAATCGAAAGAAACCCAAAGTATTTCTTCTCCTATGCCAAATCAAAGTCGAGAACAACGTCCAGTATTGGGCCCCTACTTAAACAAGATGGGTCCTACACAGATGACAGCAAGGAAATGAGTGAGCTACTCAAGTTCCAATATGACTCAGTTTTTAGCAAGCCGCTAACCAGACTGAGAGTCGAAGATCAAAATTAATTTTTTATGAGAGAGCCACAGAATTTGGTTAACACAAGCCTATCCGATGTTATCCTGACGCCAAATGACTTCGAACAGGCGATAAATGACATGCCCATGCACTCTGCCCCAGGGCCAGACTCATGGAACTCCGTGTTCATCAAGAACTGCAAGAAGCCCCTATCACGAGCCTTTTCCATCCTATGGAGAGGGAGCATGGACACGGGGGTCGTCCCACAGTTACTAAAAACAACAGACATAGCCCCACTCCACAAAGGGGGCAGTAAAGCAACAGCAAAGAACTACAGACCGATAGCACTAACATCCCTTATCATAAAAATCTTTGAAAGGGTCCTAAGAAGCAAGATCACCACCCATCTAGAAACCCATCAGTTACACAACCCAGGGCAACATGGGTTTAGAACAGGTCGCTCCTGTCTGTCTCAACTATTGGATCACTACGACAAGGTCCTAGATGCACTAGAAGACAAAAAGAATGCAGATGTAATACATACAGACTTTGCAAAAGCCTTCGACAAGTGTGACCATGGGGTAATAGCGCACAAAATGCGTGCTAAAGGAATAACAGGAAAAGTCGGTCGATGGATCTATAATTTCCTCACTAACAGAACACAGAGAGTAGTCGTCAACAGAGTAAAGTCCGAGGCAGCTACGGTGAAAAGCTCTGTTCCACAAGGCACAGTACTTGCTCCCATCTTGCTCCTCATCCTCATATCCGACATAGACAAGGATGTCCGCCACAGCACCGTGTCTTCCTTTGCAGATGACACCCGAACCTGCATGACAGTGTCTTCCATTGCAGACACTGCAAGGCTCCAGGCGGACATCAACCAAATCTTTCAGTGGGCTGCAGAAAACAATATGAAGTTCAACGATGAGAAATTTCAATTACTCAGATATGGTAAACATGAGGAAATTAAATCTTCATCAGAGTACAAAACAAATTCTGGCCACAAAATAGAGCGAAACACCAACGTCAAAGACCTGGGAGTGATCATGTCAGAGGATCTCACCTTCAAGGACCATAACATTGTATCAATCGCATCTGCTAGAAAAATGACAGGATGGATAATGAGAACCTTCAAAACTAGGGAGGCCAAGCCCATGATGACACTCTTCAGGTCACTTGTTCTATCTAGGCAGGAATATTGCTGCACACTAACAGCACCTTTCAAGGTAGGTGAAATTGCTGACCTAGAAAATGTACAGAGAACCTTCACGGCGCGCATAACGGAGATAAAAACACCTCAATTACTGGGAGCGCTTGAGGTTCCTAAAACTGTATTCCCTGGAATGCAGGCGGGAGAGATACATGATTATATACACCTGGAAAATCCTAGAGGGACTAGTACCGAACTTGCACACGAAAATCACTCACTACGAAAGCAAAAGACTTGGCAGATGATGCAACATCCCCCCAATGAAAAGCAGGGGTGTCACTAGCACGTTAAAGAGACCATACAATAAGTGTCAAGGGCCCGAAACTGTTCAACTGCCTCCCAGCATACATAAGGGGGATTACCAACAGACAGCAGTGATACATGGCAGCCGTAGCAAGCAACAACAAGGCTGCTCCTATATCTTGCCGTCCCCTGGGCCTATCCGAACTCCAGTGATGGCCAAATTTGCAAGTACTGCTGCAACAACATGCAAGGAACCTATAGTGACATAAAAACTGACGGTGACGACAACGAAATGGACTAAATATGACAAAAGAGGGACCGGCATTCAAGTACCAGACCTGCTGCCAGACGTGAACCAGACATGAGACGTTTTCCACTACAATGAAATAACTGACCTCCATATCAACTGCACCAGTGTTTAACGGGAAGACAACATGGCAGAAAACCTGATCAACTAAGTCTCCAAGGAAATGACAGGTCTGTAGGACTTTTTTCTTCAGTGCTAAACGAGGGAAAGAATTGAGCATTTAAAATATTTGTCGTCTTAATGTAGGGTGAGAGGTGAGTCATCTTTATTTGTAAGAAGTCAGATATGGGAAGTATGGCAGCCAGCCAGGGCAGCCCATCCCACCCCACCCACACATAATATACGACATTTAGAGTGCCCCAGAGCAATAAAATACACATATGTATGGTACATTCATTAATTACCTTAAAATATTTGTAGTCTTAATGTAGGGTGAGAGGCGAGTCGTATTTATTTGTAGGAAGGTGCGGGAAGTATGGTAGCCAGCCAGGGCAGCCCACACCACCCACACGAAATGTAAACAAACAGATGCGTCTGCTTTTGGTTGGCACACATTCATTCCCATGTCTGTGAATCTTATACAATAGGGCCCCGCTTTACGGCATATCGTTTTACAGTGTTCCGCTAATATGGACATTGCAAATTACATGTATGACCAAAACTCACTATAGGCTCCCCCCCCCTGAATTTCTAATATGGTCACTGTACCCCACCTGCTTTGTTTACATTCTCCTGAGTTCCATAAGCACCACATCTCTCCATTATGTCCGGAAACTCCAAAATTTCAAGTGTTTTTAAAAGTCATTTCATACAGTGGTCCCTCATTTTTCGTAAGCATTGCAAGTCAGAATTTTCGAAAATCGTAACGTTTTTTTCGTCAAAACATTGACTCGTGAATTGTCAATTGACTCACAAATAATTGTTTGTCCCAGACGCGTACACACACCTCGAGCGCCCACACACTCCATTCCCAGCCAATGAGCCATTGTTTATCAGTGAGTAAGGACGATCTCATACGTTTATACGATGCATTTCATAATATTCCATTCGTTTTAGTGCTTGCAACTGCTAAATAAGCCACCATGGCTACAAAAAAAGCTTCTAGTGCCAGCCCTTTGGTAAAGAATGTGAGAAACACTATTTAATTCAAGAAAAAGTTTGTAGAAAAATACGAAAGTGGTGGTGGTAGAGGGTGGTAGTGATGGTGGTAGAGGGTTGTAGCAGAAGTGATAGTGGTAGAGGGTGGTAGCAATGGTGGTAGAGGGTGGTAGTGATTGTGATGGTGGTAGAGGGTGGTAGTGATGGTGGTAGAGGGTGGTAGTGATGGTGGTAGAGGGTGGCAGTGAGGGTGGTAGAGGGTGGTAGTGCTGGGGGGTAAAGGGTGCCATCTTTAGTGATTCAGCAATTCTACTAACTCCTCCAATATTGTTGGAGTTATATAGGGCTACAGAAAACACCACCGCCTCAGCTCCAGCCTTCACCACCATTAAGGACAGCTTATGCTCTCAGTGGCCCTTATACACCCAACAACACCAGTCATGACACACACAACTTATTTTATTCATTCTAGAGTACATTCCATGTTTCTATGCTATTAATATTGTTTATTACGTCATATTAGCCCCTTCACTGTCGCAACCCCAAATCCTGAGGTGTCTCCTGGTGTCGCAAAAATTAAAAAAAAAAAATTATTTTTTTCTTATGAATGAAAGAGAATCTTTTCCCAATGGTAATGACACCAAAAGTATGAAATTTGATGGAAAACTTACAGAATTACGCTCTCGCAAAGTTAGCGACCTCAGCGATATTAACAAATAGGCAATTTCCCCCACTTTGAGCTATATTTTCGGCTAATTCTATTGTTCCAGTCGACCAAACTCATAACTATTTCTTTAGAACTCCATTTTTTCTATCGATTGAGTACAAGAAATCCCCCATTTACCGATTTCAACTACCCAATAAAGTGGTCAGAAACTGGCAATTTGGCCAATTTCACGAAAATTAAAAAATAAGCCATTTTCAAAATAGGGTCCAGAATGAACAATGCAGACATTCCTGGCTGTAAAATAACATTTTCTTTATTCATCAGTCATGTCTCCAGGCCCCTCTGATATTACTCTTGCTTTCTATTCTGAATTTTTATTCAAACAAAAATGGAAGATTTACTGTTATGCAGACTACTGCAATATTGTAATAATTGTATAAATAATATCAACCCATTCATGACTACATATTAGAATGGCTAGTTGGACATTTATTGGACAATGACATCATTTGTTTACTTTCGAACATTGGCAAAAATCAAACATTTCCCCTACTTTGAGCTCCATTTCAAAATCACCTCTATTTCTATACAGGTCCTCCATCACAAATCCGGCATCATTGGGACCTGTAGTGCGCCGGATTACCGAGTTTGCCGAATTACAGAGTGGTTAGGTTAGAATACACTTAATAAAATTAACCAACTTGACTTACACAGTTCACTAAACATCGGCAAAAATCGAACATTTCTGCTATTTTGAGCTCAATTTCAAGGTACTTTTTGTCATGAAAGCAATCAAAATCATGTCTATTTCTGTAATATATCTTCCATTCTATCAAATGAGTCCAAAAAAATGAGAATACAACCATAAAAACCATATGAAAATATACTGCAAAGAGGCAGCTAATGGCTGAGAAGTTAACTCCCTTATTAATCTTCCGTCTTTTTTATTTTTGTTGTACGTTAAGAAGCAGCTTTCCATCATACACTGCCCAAGTTTCAATGAGATAGCCAACGAACAACCGAGAAAAAAATATTTACCAAAAATCATATATGGCAAGCCCACGCCAGGTACTGGAAATAAGTCACTTTGTCTGACTTTTCTGGGTTATCCTAGGTTCACTATACATACACTGCTATGTATGATAGTCTATGTAACTGTATTTGTGTATACCTGAATAAACTTATTTACTTCTAGTCTGTCAACTGAGTACAAGAAACCTCCCATTCACTTATTTCAACTACCCAATAAAGTGGTCAGAAATTGGCAGTTTGGCCAATTTCACACAAATTTCAACAGATGCCAATTTCAAAATAGGATCCAGAATAAACAATGTAGACATTCCTGGCACTAAAATAACATTTTCTCTGTTCATTAGTCACGTCTCCAGGCCCCTCTTATATTACTCTTGCTTTTCATTTGGAATTTTTATTCACAAAAAAATAGAAGATTTACTGTTATGCAGACTGCTGCATTATTGTAATAATTGTATAAATAATGCCAAGCCATTCTTGACTACGTATTGGCCTGGCAGGCGGACAAGTATTGGATGGTGACGTCATTTGTTTACTCTTGAGCTTCGCTAAAGAATACAACATTTTCACTACTGTGAGCGCAATTTCAAGGTACTTTTTGTCATGAAAGCAAACAAAATCATATCTATTTCTGTAATATATCTTTCATTCTATCAAATGAGACTGAAAAATGAGAATATAACCATAGCAACCATACAAAAGTATACCGCTAAGCGGCCGCTAATGGCTGAGAAGTGAACTCTGCTATTTATGGTCTGATTTCTTTCATTTTTGGTGTACGTGAAGAAGTACCTTTCCATCATACATTGCCCAAGTTTGAATAAGATAACCCAACAAACAACTGAGAAAATAATATAATAATAATAATAATAATAATAATAATATCTTTATTTACTACACATACAGGGCTCTGGTGGCCTGGTGGTTAACGCTCTCGCTTCACACGGTGAGGGCCTGGGTTCGATTCCCAGCCAGAGTAGAAACATTGGACGAGTTTCTTTCCACCTGTTGTCTATGTTCCCCATCAGTAAAATGGGTACCTGGGTGTTAGTCGACTGGTGTGGATCGCATCCTGGGACACTGACCTAAGGAGGCCTGGTCACAGACCGGGCCGCGGGGGCGTTGACCCCCGGAACTCTCTCCAGATAAACTCCAGATACATGTACAAGGTATACAGGCCTAGCTGACATCAGTGACATACTGCTGTATAGAAAGCTGCTTGTTATGCAGAATATTTCAAGAAAATTAGGTCAGTGTCCCAGGATAACACCCACACTAGTCGGCTAACACCCAGGTACCCCATTTACTACTGGGTAAACATAGACAACAGGTGTAAAGAAACACGCCTAATGTTTCTACCCTGGCTGGGAATCGAATATTTACAAAAAATCATATATGGCTAACCCAAGCCAGGTACAGTGGACCCCCAAGTTTCGTGATTAATCTGTTCCAGAGAGCCCGCCGAAGGTCGAAATTCACGAAACTCTTGTAGGTTTTGTTACTGCTGGTAGCAACATGCAGTTACTCATAGTGTTTGTGAATTCAGTAACGTGTGGGTCCTGGTCTTGCAGGAGATTTATATTGAAGTCACCTGAGAGTAGCAAGTGATCTTTGTTCATGCGTGCATCAGTTATCATACTTCCTAGGTTGTCACTAAAATGGCTAATGTTTGACTGTGGTACTCTGTAGATGTTTATCACTGTGAGAGGTTTTTGTAGATATTTAGATTTGAATTTAGCTATTATATATTCCTCATGTTCATTTCCCCTTTTGCAAGTATTAGTGATACATTCTAGTTGGGTCTGAGTAGTATATAGCTGTGCCACCCCTTTGTTGGTCTGGCCTACAGTTGTGTATGGCTGTGTAACCAGGAATGGCATAGACATCTGTAGTATCAGGCTTTAGCCAGGTTTCGGTGAGAGTAATGATGGATATACTGGAATGCAGGGAATTTAATAATGCTATAAGGTCATCATAATGTTTACTTAAAGATCTGATAAATTTTAGTTAAAGACATTTATGTTTTTGTTGGCTCTGAGAAGTGCATTTGATTGTTCTGCTGTGTAGTAATTACAGTTACAGCCAATGTGTACTGGATGCATGATGTGATATGTTTACTCTTGAACATCAGCAAAAATCGCACATTTCCACTAGGTTGAGCTCAATTTCAGGGTACTTTTAGTCTGTAAAACCATATATCTTTAGTCTGTAAACTATATATCTTCCATTCTATCAAATGAGACAAAAAAAAAAAAAAACGAGAATACAACCATAAAACCATACAACAATACACCACAAAGTCGCCGATTTAAACCAAAAACACAGTCACAGTTTTTTTTTCTCATTATGCACTGCGTACTGCAGGATTTTTTTATGCTGCCCACACTGACCATGCAGACTCATTCTCTCACATGTAGACCTACAGCTTTCTCCTGCCAGATTTCAAGCCACTAAAATTTTGACGTAGTATTACAGGACCGACACTGACTTCAAGGCCGTAATATTATGGGACTGACACCGAAAGGGCTAAGAATATTTCAGTAATGTCACTGAATGATGGTACTAAAAAGCAAAGTATTAGATTGTTGTGATATAGAATTGTCACAACTTGTAGTAAATGAACCAATGAGCAGCATTCAAGAGCTTTGAAAAAGAAATATTCTCAAACTTCCTTACAACACGTTTAAACCTATAATAGAGATGCAGTACTAGCATGAAATCCAAGCTTGATATGGCATATCTAGAAACTAAAACAAGTAAATATGGTTGAACTACATCAGGTTCCACAGCTAAGGAAAATGAGACACTAAAGGAACCAGACCTAATGACACTAGAAGATGCCATAGAGCAGACAAGGACAGACAGTGTGAGAGTTTTCATTATTTTTTTATTAACACACTGGCCGATTCCCACCAAGGCAGGGTGGCCCGAAAAAGAAAAACTTTCACTATCATTCACTCCTTCACTGTCTTGCCAGAAGGGTGCTTTACACTACAGTTTTTAAACTGCAACATTAACACCCCTCCTTCAGAGTGCAGGCACTGTACTTCCCATCTCCAGGACTCAAGTCCGGCCTGCCAGTTTCCCTGAATCCCTTCATAAATGTTACTTTGCTCACACTCCAACAGCACGTCAAGTATTAAAAACCATTTGTCTCCATTCACTCCTATCAAACACGCTCAAGCATGCCTGCTGGAAGTCCAAGCCCCTCCCACACAAAACCTCCTTTACCCCCTCCCTCCAACCTTTCCTAGGCCGACCCCTACCCCGCCTTCCTTCCACTATAGACTGATACACTCTTGAAGTCATTCTGTTTCGCTGCATTCTCTCTACATGCCCGAACCACCTCAACAACCCTTCCTCAGCCCTCTGGACAAAGTTCTTTGTCTCCACAGACTCCTAAGTGCACCACTCACCCTTTTCCCCTCATCAATTCTATGATTCACCTCATCTTTCATAGACCCATCCGCTGACACGTCCACTCCCAAATATCTGAATACATTCACCTCCTCCATACTCTCTCCCTCCAATCTGATATCCAATCTTTCATCACCTAATCTTTTTGTTATCCTCATAACCTTACTCTTTCCTGTATTCACTTTTAATTTTCTTCTTTTGCATACCTACCAAATTCATCCACCAACCTCTGCAACTTCTCTTCAGAATCTCACAAGAGCACAGTGTTATCAGCAAAGAGCAACTGTGACAATTCCCACTTTATGTGTGATTCTTTATCTTTTAACTCCATGCCTCTTGCCAAGACCCTCGCATTTACTTCTCTTACAACCCCATCTATAAATATATTAAACAACCACGGTGACATCACACATCCTTGTCTAAGGCCTACTTTTACTGGGAAATAATCTCCCTCTTTCCTACATACTCTAACTTGAGCCTCACTATCCTCGTAAAAACTCTTCACTGCTTTCAGTAACCTACCTCCTACACCATACACCTGCAACATCTGCCACACTGCCCCCTATCCACCCTGTCATACGCCTTTTCCAAATCCATAAATGCCACAAAAACCTTTTTAGCCTTATCTAAATACTGTTCACTTACATGTTTCACTGTAAACACCTGGTCCACACACCCCCTACCTTTCCTAAAGCCACCTTGTTCATCTGCTATCCTATTCTCTGTCTTACTCTTAATTCTTTCAATAATAACTCTACCATACACTTTACCAGGTATACTCAACAGACTTATCCCCATATAATTTTTGCATTCTCTTTTGTCCCCTTTGCCTTTATACAAAGGAACTATGCATGCTCTCTGCCAATACTAAGGTACCTTACCCTCTTCCATACATTTATTAAATAATTGCACCAACCACTCCAAAACTATATCCCCACCTGCTTTTAACATTTCTATCTTTATCCCATCAATCCCGGCTCCCTTACCCCCTTTCATTTTACCTACTGCCTCACGAACTTCCCCAACACTCACAACTAGCTCTTCCTCACTCCTACAAGATGTTATTCCTCCTTGCCCTATACACGAAATCACAGCTTCCCTATCTTCATCAACATTTAACAATTCCTCAAAATATTCCCTCAATCTTCCCAATACCTCTAACTCTCCATTTAATAACTCTCCTATCCTATTTTTAACTGACAAATCCATTTGTTCTCTAGGCTTCCTTAACCTGTTAATCTCACTCCAAAACTTTTTCTTATTTTCAACAAAATTTGTTGATAACATCTCAACCACTCTCTCATTTGCTCTCTTTTTACATTGCTTCACCACTCTCTTAACCTCTCTCTTTTTCTCCATATACTCTTCCCTCCTTGCATCACTTCTACTTTGTAAAAACTTCTCATATGCTAACTTTTTCTCCCTTACTACTCTCTTTACATCATCATTCCACCACTCGCTCCTCTTCCCTCCCGCACCCACTTTCCTGTAACCACAAACTTCTGCTGAATGCTCTAACACTACATTTTTAAACCTACCCATACCTCTTTGACCCCATTGCCTATGCTCTCATTAGCCCATCTATCCTCCAATAGCTGTTTCTATCTTACCCTAACTGCCTCCTCTTTTAGTTTATAAACCTTCACCTCTCTCTTCCTTGATGCTTCTATTCTCCTTGTATCCCATCTACCTTTTACTCTCAGTGTAGCTACAACTAAAAAGTGATCTGATATATCTGTGGCCCCTCTATAAGCATGTACATATGGAAGTCTACTCAACAGTCTTTTATCTACCAATACATAATCCAACAACCTACTGTCATTTTGCCCTACATCATGTCTTGTATACTTATTTATCCTCTTTTTCTTAAAATATGAATTACCTATAACTAAACCCCTTTCTATACAAAGTTCAATCAAAGGGCTCCCATTATCATTTACACCTGGCACCCCAAACTTACCTACCACACCCTCTCTAAAAGTTTCTCCTACTTTAGCATTCAGGTCCCCTACCACAATTACTCTCTCACTTGGTTCAAAGGTTCCTATACATTCACTTAACATCTCCCAAAATCTCTCTCTCTCCTCTACATTCCTCTCTTCTCCAGGTGCATACACGCTTATTATGACCCACTTTTTGCATCCAACCTTTACTTTAATCCACATAATCCTTGAATTTACACATTCATATTCTCTTTTCTCCTTCCATAACTGATCCTTCAACATTACTGCTACCCCTTCCTTAGCTCTAACTCTCTCAGATACTCCAAATTTAATCCCATTTATTTCCCCCCACCAAAACTCCCCTACCCCCTTCAGCTTTGTTTCGCTTAGGGCCAGGACATCCAACTTCTTTTTGTTCATAACATCAGCAATCATCTGTTTCTTGTCATCCGCACTACATCCACGCACATTCAACCATCCCAGTTTTATAAAGTTTTTCTTCTTCTATTTTTTAGTAAATGTCTACAGGAGAAGGGGCTACTAGCCCATTGCTCCCAGCATTTTAGTCGCCTCATACGACACGCATGGCTTACAGAGGAGAGATTCTTTTCCACTTCCCCATGGACAATAGAAGAAATAAAGAAGAACAAGAGCTATTTAGAAAAAGGAGAAAAACCTAGATAGATAGATATATATATATATATATATATATATATATATATATATATATATATATATATATATATATGCATGGGCGTGTTTATGAGATAGAAAAAAACACCAGCAATCCTACCATCATGCAAAACAATTACAGGTTTCTGTTTCACAGTCATCTGGCAGGATGGTAGTACGACCCTGGGTGGTTTCTGTCTACCAACCTACTATGAGTTATGAGACACAAACACAAAGGTAGAGAAGTTAACAGACGCAAATGAATAAGGCAGAAGTCTGGAAACAGCTACATATATGGTTGAACAATCACACAATGACTAAATGTAGTTACAATCCCAACATGATCACTCATACAGTGAATCATGCTTAGTTTATCATGTTAAAAACTTGTGATGGTAATATTAGAAGACCCTCGGCTCATATTTGCTAGTAGTAAAAGAGACCAATGAAAGAACAACATAAGTAAAGGAGATAACAGTTTAATAAGTATTTCAGACTACCATGATAGTTCTCGCACCTTTTTGACTCTCATGTTTATCCACCTTCTCTATGTGGTCCCAGCCAGCAGCTGACTTATCTTGTCGGTCCTTCTGAACGCCAAACTTGCCGCCGAAGCCCATGGAGTAGTCTATGTGTGGCAAGCATATTCAAACAAGTAAAGCAAGGTAAAAAAACACAAAGCTGAGAATATCTTACACACTAACTGGTAATATCTCCAGATACACTCAAGGGAAGCAGTATTATCATAATCAAATTAAAGCTATATTTATTACCAATGTTATAGTTATTTAATAATACTATATTATCAATCAGTGGTCAATATTTGAAAATCCAAAGTGGAATCTTGACTGACAAGTGCCCCAACTTACGAGTTTTCCAAGCTATGAGCCATCGCTCAGTCGATTTTTGCTTTGAAATGCAAGCCAAAATCTGAGTTACGAGCAAGCTTCAGATACGATGCCACTAGTTGGCACGGCAAAAGCCACAACAATGCACATGGTTACCTAGCTGTGGAAGCATCTCTCTTGTGTTGGCTTGCATTTTGTGCAGTTATTTTGCCAAATTTTTCTTTACTAACCATGGATCCTACAAAAGTAAGTGCAAAGGACAGTGCTGAGAAGAGGAGGATGATGTCCATTGAATTAAAGCATGAAATCATAGAAAAACACTAGCGAGGTGTGCGTGTAGTCGATCTGGTGAGACAATACAAGCGTAGTATGTATTTCTTGCCTCATGCCTTCTCTGCGAGAAGGCATGAGGCATTTATGCTGATTTACTTCTGAGATATTGATCCAAAACGTAGGCCAGTCTCCTGACTCTTGAAAAAAAAATTCTGAGAAAATCATTTTGTTTCAGTGTTTTCCTTATGAAACTGGTGATCTAGTGCAGTTAGCCTCATAAACACTCTGTTTTCTCTTATAATAAGGCCTCAGGAGGGCAAGAATGGGAAGATATGGTCAGAGCAATAATTATTTTTACCTTGGGAGTGGCTGCCACCACTTGTCACATGACATATTTTATTCATTCTAGAGTATATATCATGTTTCTATGTTATTTATATTGTTTATTATGTCATATTAGATCACTTGTGATAAATAAATAAGCCATAGAGTTGATATTAGTGTTATATTGAAGTATTTTCTCCTGCCTCCTGAGAGCCAGGAATTCTGCTGGAATGGATTAATGGCATTTCAATTAATTTTAATGAGGAAAATTGATTTGATACACGAGCAAACCGAGTTATGAGCTGGGTCACAGAATGAATTAAACTGATTAGTCAAGGTACCACTGTATAAAATTAACTTGTACAAAAAAAAAGTTTGTTTGATTTATAAAGTCTAAAATATACAAGTGAATTTGAACAACTGCTTGACTTGAATATATATTTTGTAAACATTAGTATAAAACATGAGTGAGTGTTAGTAAGTGCATCACAACAATCACACAACAACACCTACCTCAATGTATCATAGCCTTAAACATACACTCATACTTGAAATACATATCAACTGCTACTTACATTGCTCTTAACTACAGATGTCAATGTTATAGAATATCTTGAACACCAATGGCAGAGTTTTGATTAATGTGTAAATTAATACAGGAATTTTAACCCTTAAACTGTCCAAATGTAGATCTATGTTAGGAGCACTACGTGAGTGAACGTAGATCTACGTTTGGACAGTTTAAAGGTTAATAAGACTGTCACTTCCTGAGATAGCAGAGTTATGATGTGTTGTTGATGAATGTCTCACTTGTACTGATCATAAGAGCAGGTAACTCTGATGTTCAGTCACAGCTCCTGGACACACCTACCTACTCTCTCTCTCTCTCTCTCTCTCTCTCTCTCTCTCATTCTCTCTCTCATTCTCTCTCTCATTCTCTCTCTCATTCTCTCTCTCTCTCTCTCTCTGTGCACACACGTGTACACACAAACACACACACACACACACACACACACACACACACACACACACACACACACACACACACACACACACACACACACACACACAAAATCCACAATCCCAATGACAAAACAAAAGAGCATCATACTGTTAAACTAATTTATTATTTTACGTAATATATTTTACAAAGAATGTTATTTTATGCAATACACTTTTGGGTATTTTTTCAAGTATATGTTATACCTCAGTGTTTATTAATATGAAAGAAAAGATCCTGACTGGCTATGATGAAGCATTGTACTACATGGGAGCCAAGCTTCCATGTAGTACAATATACTACATGTACTACATGGGAGCTGAGCTCCCATGTAGTACAAAATTTTCTGACTGAGAATTAAGCCAAAATAAAAAAAATCAACTTCAGCATGTTAAACACAGGTTGTGGTATGTGCTAATAATTTTAAGATATAAATATGACTAATATTCTAACGTAAATGCATTATAAGATCCTGTCTTTATCACAGGAATAAGATCTATCATGAAACACACAGGAAGGTTAAGTGGATGCATACTGCAAGTACACAAGTGTCAAACTTTTAACAAAATAATATTTCACACTCCACTCATATGACAGGACAGCAGTACCTGTCTGCAAGATTTCTGTATGGAAATAAATGGTATAAAATACCGACACAATGGAAATATAAACACATATGCAGTATAATGTGATCCTTTATTGACTACGTTTCGCCCACACAGTGGGCTTTCTCAAGTCACAAACAGTTCCGTTTGTGACTTGAAAAAGCCCACTGTGTGGGCGAAATGTAGTCAATATAGGATCACATTATACTGCATATGTGTTTATATTTCCAGGATTTCTGTATACTAGGGGATTGCCAAAATATAAGTACAGGAGGGTATTGGCTAATTTTTGGTGGTATCAGTATTGGTGGGTATCAGCTAGTTTTGATGATTTCAGTATCAGCAGCTTCCTAAAACTGAGTATATGCATTGGCCAAAATTTTGGTACTGTCCCATCCCTAATGTCTAGCAATCTTGTACTTGTTATAATTGCAAAAATGTGTCAAACCCATGTGGATCATATAATGCTCTGTGTACGAACCGATCCTCAACAATGCAAGTAGCAACTGAGAGTACAGGAGTACTAATTTAAAACTGGGATAAAGTGAGTCTCAAAAGCATACACACAAGCAAGCTTAATATATGGACTGCAAGAAGCTAGCAGCTTCACACAAGTTACTCATAATATAGGCAAGCTTTTATTAACACTCACAAGGCTTTCAAAATCAATTTAACTTCTATAGGACACTTACAAATGAACATGTATACCGGAGTCTGACAAGGTATGTTGTGAATAGAGAAAACTGAGTGATGGTAAATGTGTTTTCTACTTTGAGATATCATGACCTTATTGGAAAACTGCTGTGGTAAAAATCATAGATGTAAACAGACTAAAAATATCCTAACCAGAAGAGAGTAATTAATTATTATAGTAGAAGTAATTCAGCATTTGGTTTCTTCTGATATATGCAACCAAACAAAAAAAAATATTTAATTTCTCAATCCATAAAAAGTTAAATAACTTTCATTAATACTCTGGTAATCACAAAATAAACATTTACACATCACAAAGCCATAACAAAATTGATAATATGTTACAATATTGAAGATGGAAATATCTGTATAAGAGAGAGCAACGGACTCCAATATAATGTTAAGAACCTACAAAGTATTAGAAGAAACTTAGATAAACCAGGTGTTATTATTTACCTTTCTGACTCTCATGTTTATCAACTTTTTCAATGTGGTCCCATCCTGAGGCAGACTTGTCCTGGCGGTCAGCCTGGACGCCAAACTTCCCACCAAAGCCATGACTATAATCTGTAGAACAAATGAAAGCACAACATGTACTACAAATATGAATACATGTACTGTGCTGTGCACAGTATACAATGTAAGATTTCCATGTTGTAAAATAATGTCGAGTACAAAGAAAGCCACTAACATGCCTGAGAGTTTTGGGCAGACTAATCGTAATGCTCACGCACTACTTAACCCGTTAACTGTCCAAACGTAGATCTACGTTCTTACAGCTAGCACTCCAAACGTAGATCTACGTTTTATTTTTCCTGCTCCAAATTTGGCATGAATGGCCTGAGATGCCTGATCAGCATAGAATGGGTTGTAACACTTGGTGTGCATAGTACAGCAGGGCCCCGCTTTACGGCGTTTCACTTTACGGCATTCCGCTAATACGGTCATTTCAAATTATGACCAAAACTCGCTATACGGCTCCCCCCACCTGACTTTCTAATACGGTCACCGCGCCCCACCCTGTTTGTTTACATTCTTCGTGAGCTCAGTAAGCACTAAGTCTCTCCATTTTGTCTGGAAACTCCAAAATTTCAAATTTTTTTTAAAAGTTATTTCATATTTTATATATACTCTGATAATTATACTTTGTATACCTGTACAAAAATAAACTTACATACTGTGCTGGCATGCAGGTACACATTAAAATCAGTAAGAGTGTCTTATGTCTCCAGACGTCATTTAGTAATGATAATAAATCATCAAGTTCATTTTTAAAAGTCGTATATTACGTTAAATACACATTTCATTAATCCATCTATGATATTTTTTCAAAATTATATAATAAACACAATACGTAACATAAAAAGATTTAAAATACACCCCCCAATAGAATAAATAAACATAAATATGAGATGTGGTAGCAGACGACTTGCACAAGTGACGCCATATTAGAAATGATGATAATAATAATAATAATAATAATAATAATAATAATCACCGAGTCTCATTAAATGTTGTATATTACGCTAATACAAAATTTTCATTAATCCATCCATGATATTTTTTTCAAAATTATATAATAAACACGATACATAACATAAAAGAAAGATAAATACACCCCCCAAAAAGAATAAATAAACATAAATATGGATGTGGTAGCCAAATAACTTTTACAAGTGACACCCAAGAATAACATTTTCTCTAATCTAACTAAGAGAAAAGTGTTACTGGGGGTAACTGTAGAAAATTATTCCTTCTATTATTTAAATAAGTTTATTCAGGAATACACAAATTACAGTTAATAATTATCATACATATAAAAAACATATGTGTAGAGAACCTAGGATAACCCCAAAAAAAGTCAGAGTGACTTATTTCCATTGCCCTTCACTCAGGGGCACATTTCTTCTCAAAATGATGTTACATGAGAATGGGAGGTTCTTCTTTATTTATTTACCGTATCAATGTAGAGACAACCTTACACAAAAAGAACTGTACACAAACAGACGTGTAACTTTCTTTACAAAACTTTCCTTGCCTGGTTGTTTAAAATAACTTGCGCCTGTACTCTCTCATGCACTCATCTTTTTCTTCTCATTATTCGTTTATCCCCATTTACTTACTCCTGCCCTACATTAAGACTACAAATATTTAAAGTAATAAGAGTGAACTGTATATACATTTATCGCTCTGGGATGCTTAAATGTAATAGAATATTAGGTGTAGGTGGGTTGGCCTGGTATGGTAGCCCGGCTGACTACCATACAAACCACACTTGATTTTTTACAATAAAATACTACTCATCTCACCCTATATTTTAAGGTAAGTAATGAGTGAACTGTATATACATTTTATCGCTCTGGGATGCTTAAATATCATAGAATTGTATGTGTGGGTGGGGTGGCCTGATATGGAAGCCTGGCTGACTACATGACTCAAGAAATCGTAATGACACGATTGCAAACAAACCATACCCCCGGCCGGGATTGAACCCGCGGTCATAGAGTCTCAAAACTCCAGCCCGTCGCGTTAGCCACTAGACCAGCTAGCCACAATAAGATTCATCCAACTAGGTATATTTCTACACCATAGGAAGGTTAGCACAGGCACCTCTGTGACCACAAATGCAAGTTTTTACAGACGAATCTCCAGCTAGCGTGGCCGTGACAAACTCTAGCTCAAGTCCCTTCACTGCCCTCAACATGACTCAAGAAATCGTAATGACACGATTGCAAACGTGTCATTACGTTTTTCTCGAGTCATGTTGATGGCAGTGAAGGGACTTGAGCTAGAGTTCGTCACGGCCACGCTAGCTGGAGATTCGTCTGTAAAAACTTGCATTTGTGGTCACAGAGGTGCCTGTGCTAACCTTCCTATGGTGTAGAAATATACCTAGTTGGATGAATCTTATTGTGGCTAGCTGGTCTAGTGGCTAACGCGACGGGCTGGAGTTTTGAGACTCTATGACCGCGGGTTCAATCCCGGCCGGGGGTATGGTCTGGCTGACTACCATACATACCACACTTGATTTCTTACAATAAATACTACCTGTCTCACCCTAGATTAAGACTATAAATATTTTAAGGTAAGTAATGAGTGCACTATGTGTGTATTGTACTTTTTTACTGTTTTTTGATGCCTGGTTCTATTGCTAACTTAATATATGTTAGTGTAAACTTGTTATCTAGTGTTTGTATGCATTTGTAAGTGGAAAAAAAAAGTGTTCCACTTTACGGCGGTTTCCGCTTTACGGCGGTAGCCTGGAACCTAACCAGCCATGTAAGTGGGGTCCTACTGTATTATAAAAATCTGGGACCACTTTGTACCTTGTGGGAGCACCAGTTCAATTGAGCACCAGCTAGAACAAACAGCGTAACAAACACCAAGGATTCATTGATGTCATGTTCCATTAACACTCCCCTTTTAACACTTTCAGGGTCTGTGCCATAGTTTTACGGCTTTGAGTTGTGGGTCCAAACCGTAGAACTATGCCAAAATTCTAGCGGCCTCAAATTTAGCGCAAGAAGGCTGGTAGGCCTACATCTAAGAGAATGGGTCTGTGTGGTGCGCGAGCACCATAAACAAAAATTCTAGGTGCCTGCATGGCATTGTGGGAACGTCGCCTCAGTAAGCTTTGTTCACCATGCCTCGCAGCAAGGCAGCTCTCACTCTGAGGTGAACTGGGACTCGCCTCTTCCTAACTGATAGTTTTGAATCTTATGTTAGTGGAAATGAAGAAGAATTCTATGGTTCTGATCGATTAGTGACCGAAAGCAATGACCAGGATATCGAAAATAATGCAGAAAATCCTGACACTCCTCAACCTTCTACCTCTGGAGTGGGCACATCTCGGTCACGTTCAGTTGTACCTAGTCGCATGAGAAAACTAATATTTTCACGTGGCCAAGCCTCAGACTTGAGTAATAGTGATGATAGTGATGTGAATGTTGATTTTATTGCTCTTGATGACCATTCGAGTAGTGATAGTGAGGAATCATATTCACCAGTGAAGCGTCAGTACATACACCACTGCATGTGCTCGGGTAGTGTTCCAAATGCATTGCCAAGGGGACAGAGTACATCCTGGAGTACATCCTGAAGTACATCCTGGAGCACATCCCAAGGCCCTACACCAGGAATAGACAGTGAAAGTGAGGATTATGTGGCTACACTTGGCATGGACAGACCACAGGCGTCAGTAGGTGGTGGTAATGGTGGTGATAGTGGTGGTGGTGGTGATGGTGCCACGGTCACACATGACTCACCAGCCTAGGCAGAGACCCACGCCACTGACTCATCAGATCCAGGACATAGAAGAGCATCATCCACCACCACACCACAACCACAACTGGCTTATGATGTTCAGTATCCACCAGCAAACTGCATCAATGATTGGCAGCATAATGCCAATTGTATTCCCAATCACCATCAGTTTGATGACTCTCAAAGTGGAATTCTACCAGCTTTTTCCCTTGGAAACACTGCAAATTAACTAGAATTCTTTGAACTATTCTTTGACCAGCCACTGATTGAAATTATTGTCAGGGAAAGTAATAAGTACTTTGAGTACACCATGGCAAATACGATCATATCACCACAGTGAAGACTACACTGGTGGAAAGAGAACTGTTGCTGAAATGTATTTGCTTTTTGCAACAATAATGCTTATGCCTCATGTCTATAAGCATAATATAAAATCATACTGGTCCACAGATTGGCTAATTTGTACCCGGCCTTCAGTGAAATCATCCCAGTGAACAGGGTTTCATTATTAGGTATGTGCACTTCTCACAAACCAGCCCTTGACAGAAGTGAATGTAATTACAAGACTAGAAATGTTTTTTATGCATCGAAAGAAAGTTCAACATGTACTTTTATCCATTCAAGAATTTCTTATAACTGACGAGTCTTTTTGTTCAAAGGTAGACTATCATTAAAGCGTATATACTGAGGCTAAGAGGTAAACGCTATTGGTATAAAACTGTTTGTACTCTGTGACTGTGACAGTGGCCTGGAATTAGATATAATTGTATACACGGGAAGTAAAACACTGTAAGATGTCAGGATGTTGCTGGGTATCTCAGGTGACATAGTTAGAAGCATGATGGCACCTTATCTTGGTAAGGGGCATACATTATATACCAATAATTGGTACACAAGCCCTTTACTCAGTGATTTCTTGTGAGTGAACATGACAGATGTGTGTGGCACAGTATGTTTTAATAGTAAACATATGCCCAGGTTCAACGCAGGGATTCGTGCTGGTGAGGTGCAGGTGTTTACTGCCAATGACATCATGGCATTACAGTGGCATGACAAACGAGATGTCACACTGTTGACAACCATTCACCCTAACAAAATGCAAGACAGTAGCAAAGTTGATAGGCTGACTAATGAACATATTCGAAAACCAGTGACAGTGATTGATTATGCACAAAACATGCGTCTGGTTGACAAATGTGGCATGCAGATTGGCTTTGTAAGAGTTACAAGTTGTACATGAAACTTTTCTTCCATCTCACGGACATTTCAATGCTCATTGCATATAATATGTACCAAATAAAGACTGGCAACAAACCACAGTATGGTGATTTTGTTTGTCTGTCGTCAGACAACTCATAATGAAGCACCAGGTAACAACACCTGCTATACAAAACTGTCCTCGAACTCATCAGGAAATACCCAAGCATTTGAGGTGGGAAGCTGATCATTTCATAACACAGCTTCCTGCAACTAAGAAGAAATGGGCTCAGAAGAGATGTGTTGTCAGTGCACAAACAAAACAACGGGAACAAAGATGCAAAGACACTTGGTTCATGTGTGAGGAATGTAAGATACTACTGTGCATGATACCTTGTTTCAAGGACTTCCACAGACTGCAGCAGTACTAGAAACATGTCCAGTGAATGTACATATGTAAATATATACAGTAGGGCCCCGCTTTACGGCATTTCGCTTTACGGCATTCCGCTAATATGGTCATTTCAAATTATGACCAAAACTCGATATACGGCTCCCCCCAACTGACTTTCTAATACGGTCACTGTGCCCCACCCGGTTTGTTTACATTCTCTGTGAGATCTGTAAGCACTAAGTCTCTCCATTTTGTCTGGAAACTCCAAAATTTCAAGTGTTTTTAAAAGTTATTTCATATTTTATATATACTCTGATAATTATACACCTACCATCTGACTTACGACCTGCTCGACTTACGACCGCTCAACTTACGACCGTGTTTTTTATGCCAAATTTCTGGAAAATAAACAACTATTTGTGTTGTACACAGTGTTTATCCTAAACCTTACAGTATAAAATACAGTACTAACAGTTAAATAACAAAAAAGGCACAATACCGTGACTGGAACGATACACAAATAACCCGCACATAAAAGAGAGAAGCCCACGACGACGTTTCGGTCCGACTTGGACCATTGACAAAGTCACACTAACCAGAGGTGGAGTAGGACGGCTATATATAGGCAGGAAGAGGTGATGGTAGTAGTAGTAGTAGTACAAGAATGGCATACAGTGGACCCCCGCATAACGATATTAATCCGTGCATGAGAGCTCATTGTTATGCGAAATTATCGTTATGCGGATGAATTTTCCCCATAAGAAATAATGGAAATCAAATTAATCCGTGCAAGACACCCCAAAGTATGAAAAAAAAATATTTTTACCACATGAAATATTAATTTTAATACACACAAACTGAAAAAGGCATGCACAATTACATGACACTTACCTTTATTGAAGATCTGGTGATGATTGATGGGATGGGAGGAGGAGAGAGTCTTATTGTTTAGAAGGGGAATCCCCTTCCATTAAGACTTGAGGTGTCAAGTCCTTTCCTGGGGTTACTTCCCTTCTTCTTTTAATGCCACTAGGACCAGCTTCAGAGTCACTGGACTTCTGTCGCACAACATATCTGTCCATAGTGGCCTGTACCTCTCATTCCTTTATGACTTCCCTAAAGTGTTTCACAACATTGTCAGTGTAATAGTCACCAGCACGGCTTGCAATAGCTGTGTGAGGGTGATTTTCATCCATAAAGGTTTGCACTTTCAGCCACATTGCACAGATTTCCTTAATCTTTGTAGTAGACAACTTCTTCAATTTCTCTCTCCCCTCCTCCGAACCAGTTTCCTCAGGTCTGGCCTCTTGCTGTTGAAGTTGATCTATCAGCTCATCAGTGGTTAGTTCTTCATTGTCCTCCTCCACCAACTCTTCCACATCATCCCCACTAACCTCCAACCCCAAGGACTTCCCCAATGCCACAATTGATTTCTCATCTAGCATACTCCTCTCAGGGTTAGCCTCAAATCCTTCAAAATCCCTTTTGTCTACACATTCTGGCCACAGTTTCTTCCAAGCAGAGTTCAAGGTCCTCTTAGTCACTCCCTCCCAAGCCTTACCTATAAGGTTTACACAATTGAGGATATTAAAGTGATCTCTCCAAAACTCTCTTAGAGTCAGTTGAGTTTCTGAGGTCACTACAAAGCACCTTTCAAACAGAGCTTTTGTGAACAGTTTTTTGAAGTTTGCAATAACCTGCTGGTCCATGGGCTGCAGGAGAGGAGTGGTATTAGGAGGCAAAAACTTCACCTTAATGAACTTCATGTCTCCATAAAGTCGCTCTGCCACGTCTGTAGGATACCAGGGGCATTGTCTAACACCAGGAGGCACTTAAGGTCTAATTTCTTTTCAGTTAGGTAATCTTTCACATTGGGGGCAAATGCATGGTGTAACCAGTCATAGAAAAAGTCCCTAGTGACCCATGCCTTACTGTTTGCCCTCCACAGCACACACAAATTAGCCTTGAGGATATTCTTTTGTCTGAACACTCTGGGAGTTTCTGAGTGATACACTAATAAAGGCTTCACTTTGCAATCACCAGTAGCATTGGAACACATCAACAGAGTAAGCCTGTCTTTCATAGGCTTATGTCCTGGGAGTGCCTTTTCCTCCTCAGTAATGTAGGTCCTGCTTGGCATTTTTCTTCCAAAACAGGCCTGTTTCATCACAATTAAACACTTGTTCAGGTTTCAGTCCTTCACTTTCTATGTACTCCTTGAATTCCTGCACATATTTTTCAGCTGCTTTGTGGTCCGAACTGGCAGCCTCACCATGCCTTATCACACTATGTATGCCACTATGCTTCTTAAATCTCTCAAACCAACCTTCGGTGGCCTTAAATTCACTCATATCATCACTAGTTGCAGGCATTTTTTTAATTAAATCCTGATGCAACTTCCTAGCCTTTTCACTTATGATCACTTGAGAGATGCTATCTCCTGCTATCTGTTTTTCATTTATCCACACCAATAAGAGTCTCTCAATATCTTCCATCACTTGCGATCTCTGTTTCGAAAACACAGTTGAACCTTTGGCAAGAACAGCTTCCTTGATTGCCTTTTTGTTGCCCACAATGGTAGCGATGGTTGACTGGGGTTTATTATACAACCTGGCCAGCTCGGAGACACGCACTCCACTTTCATACTTATCAATGATCTCTTTCTTCATCTCTATAGTAATTCTCACCCTTATTCCTGTAGGGTTGGCACTAGAAGCTTTCTTGGGGCCCATGGTCACTTATTTTGCAGATAAAATCACCAAAAACACTGTAATAATACGAAATACCAGATTGTATGCTTGGATGTTACCGCGGAGGCTGGCTGGTAAACAATGTCACCGGCGGAACATGTGAGGCTGGCTAAGGCCGCACATTAGATGCGTCTCGGACGAACAGCGTTGAGCGGGTTTTTTAGCAGTATGCGAGGCAAAATCTTAGCGATAAAACGTATCGGTATGCGGATTTAACGTTATGTAAGGCCAACGATATGCGGGGGTCCACTGTATAATACCGACAAGATGAAATTAAGACACATGCGCAACACCCGGGCATCCCTATCGTAGACGTTTCACCATCCAGCCAGCCACTGGATGGCGAAATGTCCACAACAAAGACAACCAGACGCCGCACATGTGTCTTAATTTCATCAGTAGTTGTAGTAGTAGTAGTAGTAGTAGTAGAGGTAGTAGTGGTAGTGGTAGAAGTGGGAAATATGGAGGACGAGCCAGTCAAATACAAAGGAAGGGGAGCACTGCAAGAGAGCTAGGTGCCCACTGAGGGAGAGCAAGTGCACAGAGGTGCGTGAAAGGGGAAGTGGGAAATAAATGAAGAAGGAACAGAAACACGAGACAGAAGAGAGAAAGACAACCCAGAGGAGAAAAGGAAAGAGGAAAGGGGAAGAGGGAGAAGAAGAAAAAGAAAAACAAGGAGTTAGGTTAAGTCACGGGTGTTCTGAAGTTTGGAGCATTTGACTGGCTCGTCCTTCTTATTTCTCACTTCTACCACTACCACTACTACTACCTCTACTACTACTACTACTACAACTACTACTACTACTACAACTACTGATGAAATTAAGACACATGTGCGGCGTCTGGTTGTCTTTGTTGTGGATGTTTCGCCATCCAGTGGCTGGCTGGATGGCGAAACGTCTACGATAGGGATGCCCGGGTGTTGCGCATGTGTCTTAATTTCATCTTGTCGGTATTATATACCATTCTTGTACTACTACTACTACTACTACTACTACTACTACTACTACTACTACTACTACTACTACTACTACCATCACCTCTTCCTGCCTATATATAGCCGTCCTACTCCACCTCTGGTTAGTGTGACTTTGTCAATGGTCCAAGTCGGACCGAAACGTCATCGTGGGCTTCTCTCTTTGATGTGCGGGATATTTGTGTACAGTACTAACAGCATAAAAAGTAAAGTAAAACATGAAATACCAAAATAAAACAATAAAATGAAGTCATTACAAAAATGTTTTGTTGATATTCAGTAGTAAAGTTTGACTTACGACCATTTCGACTTACAACCGGTTTCTCGGAACCGAACTCGGTCGTAAGTCGGATGGTAGGTGTACTTTGTATACCTGTACCTAAATAACCTTACACACTGTGCTGGCGTGCAGGTACACATTAAAATCAGTAAGAGTGTCTTATGTCTCCAGACATCATATTAGTAATGATAATAATAATCATCGAGTCTCATTTAAATGTCGTATATTACGTTAATATACACATTTTCATTAATCCATCTATGATATTTTTCAAAATTATATAAAAAACAAGATGCATAACATATAAATAAGATAAATACACCCCACAGTAGAATAAATAAACATAAATGTGAGATGTGGTAGCAGACAACTTGCACAAGTGACGCCATATTAGAAATGATAATAATAATAATCACCAAGTCTCATTAAATGTCGTATATTACGTTAATATACACATTTTCATTACTCCATCCATGATATTTTTTTCAAAATTATATAATAAACATGATACATAACATAAAAAGATGATAAATACACCCCACAATAGAATAAGCAAATATAAATATGAGATTTGATAGCCAGATAACTTGTACAAGTGATGGCAAGAATAACATTTTCACTAATCTAACATAAGAGAAAATGTGTTACTGGGGGTAACTGTAGAAAATTATTCCTTTCGTATGTATGTAAGTTTATTCAGGTATACACAAATACAGTTACATAGATTATCATGCATAACATATGTGTAGAGAACCCAGGATAACCCAAAAAAGTCAGAGTGACTTATTTCCATCCCTTCACTCAGAGCGTCATTTCTTCTCAATATGGTGTTACATGAGAATGGGAGTGTTCTTCTTTATTTATTCTACCGTATCAATGTAGAGACAACCTGTACACAATGTAACTTGTACACAAACCAGACATGTACACTTTGTTTGTTTACAAAACTTACCTTCGCCTGGTTTGTTTACATAACTCGGCGCCTGTCCTCTCTCATGCACTCATTCTCTCACTCTCACTCTCTCTCTCTCTCTCTCTCTCTCTCTCTCTCTCTTTTTCGTTTTATCTCATTTACTTACTCCTGACCCTACATTAAGACTACAAATATTTTAAGGTAAGTAATGAGGGAACTGTATATACGTTTTATCACTCTGGGATGCTTAAATATCATAGAATAGTATGTGTGGGTGGGTTGGCCTGGTATGTTAGCCCGGCTGACTACCATACATACCACACTTGATTTCTTACAATAAATACTACTCATCTCACCCTAGATTAACACTACAAATATTTTAAGGTAAGTAAGTACCCCACCAAATGACTACCTCACTGGCAACTACCCGAACACACTGTTCCTAGCTCCGAATAACCCATACGAAGTCTCCCTTATTATCAACGCACTGAAAAACAAGGCAGGAGATTTAAATACCTTACCACCCTTTATATACAAAAAAGCATCACAAGTACTATCACCAATCACTGCAACACTCTTTACCAAATCCATTGAATCCTCCACCTTCCCTACAGTTCTCAAAATAGCAAGGGTCACCCCGATCCATAAAGGAGGAGACCAAACAGAGTTGAATAACTATAGGCCAATATCCAATTTACACCCTCTCTCAAAAATCTTCGAAAAATTAATTCATAAACGAATCTACTCCTACCTCATCTCCCAAAACATTCTCAACCCCTGCCAATTTGGATTCAGGCCTAATAAAAATACTAATGATGCTATTATACACATGCTAGAACATATATACACTGCAATAGAGAAAAAAAGAAGTCCCACTGGGGATCTTCATTGACTTCGTAAAGCGGTCTTAACCTTTTGATACAGTTGACCATGACTTGCTTCCACGTAAAATTGTCACACTATTTATTTAGAGGGCAATCCTCAACTACCTCAAGGGTCTTACTCAGCAAACAGAAGCCACTATGTGTACGCAAATGTGGCAAGCTCTTCCGCAACCAATTACGTTGGTGGCCCACAGGGAAGTGTCCTTGGCCCTCTTCTTTCCTGCCTATACATAAATGACCTGCCAAATGCTTCGCAATTACTTCAAACCCACACTTTTTGCAGATGACACTACATACGTCATTCTCTCACCCGAGCCCAGTCACGCTAGCCCATACTGTAAACAACCGAATTACGAAAATATCTACCTGGAATGAGGACTAACAACCTGACACTAAACATGAACAAACCTACTTCTTAGTTTGGTTAACGAGTACAGATGTACTCTTAAACATAACAATAATGGATACCCTATCACACAAAGCTAACAGAGGGGAAAATTCCTAGGAATCCACCTCGATAAAGAAATGCCAAAATTCATACACATTTACATCAAATTTCTTAAGAAAATTCAAGACTGGAGGCTACTATCGAAGATACGGGTTACGATGTTCCACAGGTCAGCCTCCTGGCCCTTATCACTCTCTTATTTACCCTATCTCACTATGAATTTGTGCATGGGGCCTCAAACAACAATTAACCATCTCAGACCATAATTACCCCCAACAAAGGCTGAGTTAGAATGGTAACCAATTCTCACTTACAGGCCAACCACACTCCACCACTATCAAAACACTCAACCTACTCAACATACCAAAAAAAGCCAGACTTTTATTGCACTATTACATACATGAACATTAACTCTGATTTATCCCTCCCCTCAAACTCTCCTTGCCAACTCAACAGAACACATGACCATAACACAAGGCAAGTCACTCTTTGATGTTCCTCGTGTCCCATCTCACGACTATGCCAAAAACTCAATGCACATAAAACAGGCCCTAAAATTCTGGAATTCATTACCTGTAAATATAAAAGAAACATACCTGTTTATAAATTCAAGTCTCTTCTCAAAGATCACTTACTCACTCAAAACAAATAACTACTGAATAACTGAACCTTATTACATTGTATATCCTATTGTTACTCACAATTATATACACAAATGTTAATCTAGGACCCAATCTAACTTTATTATTTTTTTTAATACACTACCTAACAGAATACTCCATTCACTGAAGTACAGCAATGCAAGCCTACATATGACCTGTCTTTTGTAATACTCATTTGTGCTTAATATAGATTATCTGTTTACAATAATGTTTTATCACGATTTTCATCATTGCTTAGTTAATCTTAAGTAATTTTAAGCCAGCCCGTAATGGCTTTGCATATAATTGGCTTTTGCATGTAGCTTTACCTGTATATTTTTGTACCTCTGTTTGTATAGCTTAAATAACTAAATAAATCAATAAATTCTACATTTTTTTATTGTTTTTTTGATTGCCTAGGTTCTATTGCTAACTTATATATGTTAGTGTAAAACTTGTCTAATCTAGTGTTTGTATGATATTTTCAAGTGGAAAAAAAGGGTGTTCACTTTACGGCGTTTTCCACTTTACGGCGGTTAGCCTGAAACCTAACTGCTTATAGTAGGGCCCTACTGTATAGAACATTAGTAATATACAACATTTTGTGCATGTTTATTGTAGTAAACAATACTGGAAACAATATAATAACTTTAGTTGTAGTTATTGTGTTCAAAACAGTGTGTACATATACAATTAAATACTATTGGTCTCACAGGGCAACAAATTGTTACTAGAAAAAGAAAAAAAAGCGAAAAGTAAAGAAAAAAAAAGTAAAATAAAACAAATGCGGCTTTGCGAAAAGTCACGGGACGTTGCCGTCACCTGTTCATTTTAGGTAAATTCACAACTTCCAATATCTCGGTAAGGACTGATCAGAAAATTTTTTTTTGTTTATTATCTTCACAAAAATATTATCTTTAATTCTGTAGAAAAAATAACATTTTTTTAAATTTCTTGGACATGGGGCATCCATTGAAATTGGCCCTCTGGAATCCTCAAAAGGGTTAAGAGAAGTGATGATGACCCTGAATTTAGTGGCTTTGAGGATGGGTGTAGGCCACATGTGGAAGCAGGAATATAGAAATATTAAAAACCTCGGTAATGACCAATGTGCAATATTTGTGTAGCAACCTTTCAATTTTGATACCACTGGTAGTGTCAACCTGCCAGAATGTCTTATAACCTATGCCGTAAGTAAAAAGAAACAATTCTGGAATGTGTAATACGTGTTCAGAAGGCTGGCTGGCCAGATAGCTTGCCGTCAGCTGGCCGTCAGCTGGCTGTCCTGCTGGCTGGCCAGATGGTTGGCCAGCAGCTGGCTGGCTGATTGGCTGTCTCTATCTCCATCTATCTGTCTGTATCTATCTCTTTCTCTGTCTCTGTCTCTCTGTCTCTATCTCACAGGCTCTGGTGGGCTGTGGTTAACGCTCTCGCTTCACACGGCGAGGGCCTGGGTTCGATTCCCAGCCAGAGTAGAAACACTGGACGTGTTTCTTTCCACCTGATGTCTATGTTCCCCATCAGTAAAATGGGTACCTGGGTGTTAGTCGACTGGTGTGGGTCGCATCCTGGGACACAGACCTAATTTGCCCGAAATGCGGAGCATAACAAGGGACTTTCTATATAGTAGTATGTCATTGTTGTCAGCTAGGACTGTATACCTTGTACCTGGAGTTTACCTGGAGAGAGTTCCGGGGGTCAACGCCCAGGCTGTTGCTGCTGGCTGCACGCAAACCAACGTACGAGCCACAGCCCGGCTGATCAGGAACTGACTTTAGGTGCTTGTCCAGTGCCAGCTTGAAGACTGCCAGGGGTCTGTTGGTAATCCCCTTTATGTGTGCTGGGAGGTAGTTTGAACAGTCTCGGGGCCCCTGAACATTATTGTATGGTCTCTTAACGTGGCTAGTGAACTCCTGCTTTTTCATTGGGGGGATGGTGCATCGTCTGCAGAGTCTTTTGCTTTCATAGTGAGTGATTTTCGTGTGCAAGTTGCGGTACTTGTCCCTCTAGGATTTTCCAGGTGTATATAATCATGTATCTCCTCCCTCCTGCGTTCCAAGGAAATACAGGTATTGGATCCTCAAGCGCTCCAGTAATTGAGGTGTTTAATCCTCCGGTTATGCGCGCCGTGAAGTCTCTGTCATTTTCTAGGGTCGGCAATTTCACCTGCCTTGATAAAGGTGCTGTTAGTGTGCAGCAATATTCCAGCTAGATAGAACATGTGACCGAGGTGTCATCATGGGGCTGGCCTCCTAGTTTTGAAGGTTCTCATTTTCCATCCTCTGTCATTTTTCTAGCAGATGCAATTGATACAATGGTATGTCCTTGAAGGTGGAGATCCTCCGACATAATCACTCCCAGGTCTTTGACTGTTGGTGTTTCGCTCTATTTTGTGGCCAGAATTTGTTTGTACTCTGATGAAGATTTAATTTCCTCATGTTTACCATATCTGGGTAATTGAAATTTCATCGTTGAAACTCCATATTGTTTTCTGCCAGCCCACTGAAAGATTTGGTTGATGTCGCCTGGAGCTTGCAGTGTCTGCCCAATGGAAGACACTGTCATGCTGATTTTTTTTCCAGGTGTCATGAAAGGAAGACCGGTGCTGTGCTGACAATCTTGGTCTATGTCGGAATATGAGGATGAGGAACAAGATGGGAGTGAGTACTGTGCCTTGTGGAACAGAGCCTTTTCACCGTAGCTGCCTCGGACTTTACTCTGTTGACGTCTACTCTATGTGTTCTGTTAGTGAGGAAATTATAGATCCATCGAACGACTTTCTGTTTATTCTTTAGCACGCATTTTGTGCGCTATATTAGGTCATGGTCACACTTGTCGAAGGCTTTTGCCAAAGTCTGTATATATTACATCTGCATTCTTTTTGTCTTCTAGTGCCATTTAGGGACCTTGTCGTAGTGATCCCAATAGTTGAGACAGACAGGAGCGACCTGTTCTAAACCCATGTTGCCCGGGTTGTGTAAAAACTGATGGGTTCTAGATGGGTGGTGATTTGGCTTCTTAGGACCTTTCAAAGATTTTTATGATATGGGATGTTTAGCGCAATTGTCTGTAGTTCTTTGCTGTTGCTTTTACTGCCCCCATTTGTGGATGTGGGGCTATGTCTGTTGTTTTCGTAACTGTGGGCCGACTCCCGTGTCCATGCTCTCCTATCCATAGGATGGAAAAGGCTCGTGATAGCGGGGCTTCTTGCAGTTTCTTGATGACCTCAGAGAGTTTCCATGAGTCTGGCCCTGGGGCAGAGTGCAATGGGCATGTCATTTATCGCCTGTTCGAAGTCATTTGGCGTCAGGTTAACATCGGATAGGCTTGTGTTAATTCAAATTTTGTGGCTCTCACATAAAAAAATCATTTTGATCTTCGACCGCTCAGTCATGGTTAGCGGCTTGCTAAAAACTGAGTCCTATTGGGGACTTGAGTAGCACACTCATTCCTTGCTGTCATCTGTGTAGGACCCATCTTGTTTAAGTAGGGGCCCAATACTGGACGTTGTTCTCGATTTTGAATTGGCATAGGAGAAGAAATACTTTGGGTTTCTTTCGATTTCATTTATGGCTTTTAGTTCTTCCCATGATTCCTGGACTCCTAAAGGGATTCTTTTAGCTTAAGTTCGATGCTTTCTAGTTCTCTGACAGTGTCTCCCTGCGCATTTAAGATATATTGACCTCTTTTAGCGCTCTGTTATTTTTTCGTCGCCTGTAAAGGGATGACTGTCTCTTTCTATTTTCATCTACTCCTCCTTTTTTCTTAGGAGGAATAAGCCTTGGCATTACATCGAGTGCACCGTGTATCTGTTCTAGGCATAAAAGTTGGGGTCTGTGTTGGCTTAGTTTTGTCTTCCAGCTTATATCGGTTAGGACTTGGTTTACTTGGTCCCACTTTTAGTTTTTGTTATTTGAAGTTGAATTTGGTGAATGTCCCTCGTGATAGTCTCATTATGTCGGTCTCTGAGGGCTTCACTCATAAATGCTGAACCTCAATTATTGTTGTGATCTGAGTAGATTGTTTTTGTTATGGTGACATTTTTATCAGATTCATCATTGTTAGTTGAAGATGAGTCTAGTGTATTCTCCATTCTAGTAGGCTCTATTATTTGCTGGTTTATATTGAATTTTGTGCAGAGATTTTAAAAGCTCATGTGAAGTGTGTCAGTTTTCAATCAGAGCTGCCTCTGGTCGTTATTACTGCAACAATATGATTTGTATTATTCCTCCATTTTAGGTGCCTTAAGTTGAAATCCTCCAGGAGCAAGATGTTGGGTGCAGGAGCTTGGAAGATTTTCAGACAAGTGGTCAATTTTTAACCGCTGTTCCTGGAATTGCTGGGATGTTGCATCCGGAGGCTTGTAGACTACCACAATAGACTAAGGTTTTGGTTTTCTCGCCCCCTTTACTGCCTAAAACTTTCCACTACATCATTTGAGGCATTAAGCAGTTCTGTGCAAACAAGTGACTCTGCCAATGTACAGGCAAACCCCCCCCCCCTTTGCCGGTCACTCTGTCACATCTGTATAGGTTGTAAACCTGGGATCCATAAATTTCGTTGTCCAAGTGATCTTTACTGTGGGTCTCAGTGAAAGCGGCGAAATTTGCCTTTGCTCCTGACGCAATCACGGATGAAAGGTATTTAGTTGTTTGTTGCTGGCTTTAGACCCTGTATATTTGCAAGAAGAATGTTAATCGGACTGGTAGGTATATTGTTGGTACTGGGGGGGATTTTTTTTCCGGCATTAGTATCCTGTATCTGTTGGTTTGGAGCGGAGGCCATCGATGTGGTTTTCCATTCCAGGAATGACTGGACTGGATTTGGTGTACGATTTCTGCCATTTCCTGCCAGTTTTTTCCCATTTCTGGCACTAAAAAGCCTCTCCCTCTTGAGTGGCTGTGGCTAACCAAGGTTTTCCATGGCCTGGATGTTTTGTATCTATTTGTCCCATTAGATGGTATGCTGCAATTTAAGTTATAGCACAGTCTTCCTGTACTGAAGATCGGTACACAGTCAGGGTGATATAAAGTTACAGATGGGAGTTTGCATTTTCCTGTAGTCCATATGGCATGGCATTTTCTAGGGTGGTCATAGTTGCACATCCCATCTGTTTTCCAGATTTCCCTGCAGCAGATACCAAGTGCATAGTATGTGCACAGTCTTGGTTTCCGTTTGCCTTGGGTTTCTGTGACTGTATTCCCTGTTGGTGCATGTTTCCCTGTCTTACTTCTATCCTCCCTAGCACCAACAAAGCGAGCCTCCCACCAGTTGTTTTTTGGTAATATAATCCTCACTATTGCTAGTGGAGTCCTCTTGTTTGCTATTTCCTGCGGTATTCCTGTCCCCTATGAGGTCATTTATATGTATTCCTTCCTGCGTATAATTCCCGACTACCTGGACAAAATCTCCAGCTTCACCATTACTGTCTCCCAGGACAGCCCCTCCAGCTTCACCATTACGTCTCCCCAGGACAGCACCTCCAACTTCACCATTAACTGTCTCCAGGACAGCACTATCAGCCCCACATTTACTGACTACCAGGACTTCATCTCCAGCCTTACAGTTTTTTGACTACATGGCCAGTATCAAGGGCAGTACCATTCAGCCCAGATTTTTTTATGTTCCCATCTGTTGTAGAAAGCTTCCAGGTTTTCTATGAAAGCAGCTTTGATGTTGTCCTCTTTTAATACCCTTGTGATTTTAGTCCACAGATTTATCTCTTTTGGGGCATACCCAAAAACACTTCCCTGTTTTAACAGTGCTTGTAGCTAGTTCTTGGATATCTGCACAAGGGGCGTGACACCAATTTCCACAAAAATGACAATTTACCCATGTGGAAGCCCGTTTGTTTGACTGACCACAGACTACACACAGCTTCATAATGATTTGAATGGTTGATTTACTGCAATTCTACTAGCAACCTCTTGAATATTCTATTAATAACCTCCTTAAATGAAGCTCTAGCTATTTGTATTTCTGTTTCTAACTGTTTTTGTATATTGGACAGCTTACCGTGCATGTTCCTGAGTACATGTACTTGTAGTAAATAAAGATATTATTATTATTATTATTATTATTATTATTATAAATACAATTAAATATTACATAGTGTAAATTACCTAGGATAACCCCAAAAAAATCCAGACGAAGTGCTATACTGTGCTTGTAGATATAATGCATAATAAGCATGACTGGCAACTGGCAAGTAATATGCATTTTCACTTGTTCAGGAATCAGACATCATCGTCTGATTCCTGAGCAACTCTGAGACAAGAGAGACAAGCAGACAGAAAGACAGATACACACAGGCAGACAGACACACACAGGCAGAGAGAAAGACAGACACACAGGCAGAGAGAAAGACACGTTTATGTGTAACATTGAAAACAAATAAAGACGGGGGTTCCCTGCAGCAGTGTACAATTATCAAGTGTAACTCCACTGCTTACCCTGTCAGCAGTTTAGCAATACTTGTCTTAACACCATGCTTCAAGTAGTTTCATATATATTCCAGCATGTCTAAAACATTGCTAGGACCTATACATACTTTGTATATATTCCTAGACAATAGTATATGACCAAGACAGGTGTAAATGTTCACTTGTCAGTGTGTTTGTGACAATTTGAGTATGATTTCGGTACCTAATATTCGTGTCAGAACAAAGATTGGCTAAGAAATCACAAGAACTACTAGACAGGTCTCCCTCAACATTTGCGTTTTCCACTTTCGCAGGCTTTGAACATTCGTGAATTCCCAGCCATCCAATCATATTTAAAATATGTCATTACATATGTTAGGAATTGTGGTGGTGGCAGAGTTGTTTGGAGATAGGACAAGACAGTCCCTCAATATGACACTAATATCAACTCTACGGCTTATTTATCTATCACAATTCATCTAATATGACATAATAAACAATATTAATAACATAGAAACATGACATATACTCTAGAACGAATAAAATACGTCATTAACCCCTTGACTGTCGCGGACGTATATATACGTCATGGGAGATAGCGTGTTTGACGTATCTATATGCATAAATTCTAGCGGCTTCAAATCAAGTGGGAGAGGGCTGGTAGGCCTACACGAGAGAGAATGGGTCTCAGTGGTCGGTGTGCTCCCTGTGAAAAAAATCTGGGACTCAGTGGTGCATTGTGGGAATGCCATCTTGGTAGTCCATTTTCACCATGCCTCGCGGTAAGAAGTTCCTCACTCCTCGGCGGATTCGAGGTCTTTTGTTCCCAAGTGATAGCACAAACAGTGATGAAAATGTCAGTGAAAGTGAATTCCCTGGTTTCAAGGCGGGTGTGACCGAAAAAAGTGCCCAGGATAACATAATTAGTGATGAAAACCCAGATGACCCACAACCTTCCACCTCTGGTGCTGGGCCAGCTCATTCATGTTCACCTGTACCAGGACGAAAGAGGAAAATATTTACCCGTGTACAAGACTCAGATGTGAGCAGTGCAAGTGATAGTGATAACGATTTCAAGGTTATTGAAAGCAGTTCTAGTTGTGACAGTGAGGGTGAATATTCCCCAATGAAGCAGCAGTATATACGACGTCGCATGCGGTCTGGTAGTGTGCCATATGCTCTTCCAAGAGGAAGGAGTACATCTCAGAGCACATCCCGTGGCCCTATACCACGTCCTGAGAGTGAAGATGACGATATTGTTACGATGGGTATCAATGATGTAAGTGAGGCAGCAGGTGGTGGTGGTGATAGTGATGGTGGCATGAGTCATGTGACACCAGCAGCGGGCCACGCTACTACCCACGCTGCTGACTCTGCACAACTACAACCAGCCTCACCCGACCCCACACTCCCACAACAACCACAACAACCACAACCACACCTGCACAACCACAACCACATTACAATATCCAGAACCCACCAGCTGACCGCATCTGGGATTGGCAGCAAGATGACTAGTTTGTTCCCAATCCCCATGACTTTGATGGAGGACAAAGTGGAATACGGCCATCATGTACACTTGGGAACAATCCCACTGAACTGGAATGCTTTCAGTTGTTCTTCGATGAACCCCTGATGGACATTATTATCAGGGAAAGCAATACATACTATGAGTACACCATGGCAAACACTATTCTGTCACCAAGATCATGCCTACACCAGTGGAAGGACACAACTGTGGCAGAGATGTATCCGTTCTTTGCCACAATAATGCTTATGCCACATGTGTATAAGCACAGTGTCAACACATACTGGGCGACAGACCGCCTGATTTCAACCCCTGCTTTCAGTGACATTATACCAGTGAATAGATTTGTGTTACTGTTACGTATGTTACACTTTTCAGACAAAACAAGGCCTGACAGAAACGACAGGTTATATAAGATCAGACGTGTGTTTATGTACCTGAAACAAAAGTGCTGTATGTATTTTTATCCCTTCAGAAAGCTTGTTATTGATGAGTCTTAGATTTTGTTCAAAGGAAGACTCTCAAACAGTATATACCAAGCAAGAGGAAACGCTTTGGTATAAAGTTATTTGTTTTGTGTGATTGCAAAACTGGTCTGGTTTTGGATATAATTGTGTACACTGGCGGTAAAACATTGGAAGATACCAGAAAGTTACTGGGTATCTCTGGTGATGTGGTTAGAACAATGATGGAACCGTATCTTGGTAAGGAGCATATTTTATATACTGACAACTGGTACACAAGCCTTATACTCGGTGATTTCTTGCGAGTGAACATGACAGATGTGTGTGGCACAGTGCGTGGAAATCGTAAACATATGCCTAGGTTCGATGCTGGCAGTCGTAGAGGTGAAGTGCAGGTGTTTGCTGCCAATGATATCATGGCATTTCGGTGGCATGACAAACGTGATGTCACACTGCTGACATCAGTTCACCGACACAAAATGGTAGACACTGGCAAGCAGAATAGGGAGACCAATGAACCCATTGTAAAACCTGCAGCTGTGATGGATTACAACCTCAATATGCACTTAGTGGACAAATGTAACATGCAGATTGGGTTTGCTGTGTTCGCAAGAGTTATAAGTGGTACATAAAACTGTTTTTCCACCTTCTTGACATTTCCATGCTGAATGCTTATAATATGTATAAGTTGAAGACCAACAAGAAACCCAAATATGGTGAATTTTGTTTGTCAGTCATCAGACAAATAATATTCAAGTACCAAGGAACAACACCTGCAATAGACCAGCGCCCACGAAATTATCAACACATGACCTCTCGTCTGAGGCCTGGTGATCACTACCCATACCACTGCCTGCTACTACTGCCAAGAAAAATGCTCAAAAGAGGTGTTTTGTCTGTGGACATTCCACAAAATGCGCACAAAAATGCAGAGACACTCGTTTTATGTGTGAGGAGTGTAAGACACCATTGTGCTTATACCCATGTTTCAAAGAATTCCACAACCTGCAGCAGTTCTAGAAAAGTGTCCAGTGATTGCACATATGTATATATATTATAGAACAATCGTAATAAACATTTGTTTACATTGTTTGTGTAAATAAGTTTTAGCAACATTATAATGATATGAGTGTTTTTGCTATAATTGTGTTACATTCAACGAGTGTATATTTGAACATTGCACAATAATTTGGGTCTCACAGGCCACAAAAGTTATGTGAAAAAATAAAATAGTGAAAAGAACAAGAAACCTTCGAATACAAGTAAATCAAAGTTTACCGGGTGAGCGGCAGTCGCCGCTGTTGCCGTTCGCAGATCAATTTCAGCAAACTTCAGGACTCTATATCTCGGTAAGTACTGATGGGAAAAAAAATTTTTTGGACTAAAACAATCAGAAAAATAATCTTAACATTTTCATAAGAAAAAATAATTTTTTTTTTCGAATATTTTGTGACACCAGGAGACACTTCAGGATTGGGCCTTTCGACAGTCAAAGGGTTAAGCATGTCACAAGTGTTGCTGTATTATTGTTGTTGGGCACATAAGAGCCACTGAGAGCACAAGCCATACATAGTGGTGGTGGAGGCAGCAGCAGAGGTAGAGACTAGAGACAGCAGGGTTGTCAGTCATCCTATATAACTCCAACAACATTGGAGGAGTTAGGTTCGTGCTGTCCTTTTTCTATCGATTAGTCACTTAACTTACTTGCTACACTGTTACTGTTACACTTTATTGCTGGCTGGCGTTATAGCCTTTATCAACTCGTGCTGCTTTAGTATCGAACATATCGCAGAATCGCTGAATCACTGAAGAAGGCACATTCTCCCCTCTCTTTACCTCTTTACCTTCTTTACCAATGGGCTGGCACTAGTACAATATTTTACGATGTTTTCATGTATTTTATGAGTGTTCATGGTTCAGTAGGTTAAGGAAGCAGTACGGTGGAACCTCAAAAATCAAACGTATCACATATCGAACTTTTCAAAAATAGGACCATTTTTTTCTGACAAACTGTGTCCCTATTATCGAACGCGTCCCTATTTTCAGACCGCCGGGTACGGGGCCTGTCTGCCGCCCACTCTGTCCGCATCCCCGCGCAGGCGCCGTGAGCAGTCTAGCTTTGTTTATGCTTGAGTGAACACTAACCTGCGCTCTCATTCACACATTTTACGATTATTTCGTTGTGTTTAGTGCTTGTGGGACTGTGAAATAAGCTGTCATGGGCCCAAAGAAACTTGCTAGTGGTACCCCTGTGGTAAAGAAAGTGAGAAACACCTTAGATGTGAAGAAAAAAATAATACAGAAGTATGAGAGGGGTTTGTGAGACTTGTTGAGCTTGCCAGGATGTATGGGAAAAAACAAGTCGGCCATCGGTTCTATCCTGTCAAGAAAAGAACAAATCAAGGAAGCTGATGTTGCGAAAGGTGTTAATATAGGGAGTGGATGAGGTGCCTTCTTCAAAGATTAAGGAGATTTGTGCCAAGTGGAATGATGCCCAAATGTTTGTGCAGAAGTACACCCTGAGCAAGCTGAAACAAGCCATCTTTGCAACAAGTTCAGTGACAGAACCATGTCCCATTTTGGGGAAATGTTAAAGAGGCGCCAGAAACAGAGGACTGTGGACAGTTATTTTGTGAGACAGAGGTCCAGTGACTCTCAAGCTGGTCCTAGTGGCATTAAAAGACAGAGAAGGGAAGTAACCCCAGAGAGGGATTTACCTGAAGTCCTCATGGAGGGGGATTCTCCTTCCAAAAAACTAAACCCCAACTCCCTCTCTCCTCCTCCCTATCTTCCAGATGCCATCACCAATCTTCAATAAAGGTAAGTAAAAATGTTTATTTTATATGTATTACTATACATAATTAAAAACTATAGTATTTGTTGTATGTAAAACTGTAATTAATCTCTATAAAATGTATTTTTTGTGTGAATATTTTTGGGTTTCTGGAACGGATTAATTGTATTTCCATTATTTCTTATGGGAAATATTGCTTCGAATTTCAGACTTTTCGAATTTAGAACTAGCTCCTGGAACGGATTAAGTTCGATTTTTGAGGTTCCACTGTATTGTTAGGCTAAGTAAATGCTATTATTATATTTCCCTACAATATATTTGTGCACCAAACATTAGTGATTTTTCAACATTCGCAAGGTTCTTGATCCCCTAACCCCTGCGAATGTGGAGGGAGACCTGTAAATTATAATTCTTCTTCTTTCAACGTACCAGCCGTATCCCACTGAGGTGGGGTGGCCCAAAAGAAAAAACTGAAGTTTCTCCTTTTAAATTTAGTAATATATACAGGAGAAGGGGTTACTAGCCCCTTGCTCCTGGCATTTTAGTCGCCTCTTATGACACGCATGGCTTACAGAGGAAGAATTCTGTTCCACTTCCCCATGGAGATAAGAGGAAATAAACAAGAACAAGAATTAGAAAGAAAATAGAAGAAAACCCAGAGGGGTGTGTATATATATGCTTGTACATGTATGTGTAGTGTGACCTAAGTGTAAGTAGAAGTAGCAAGACTTACCTGTAATCTTGCATATTTATGAGACAGACAAAAGACACCAGCAATCCTACCATCATGTAAAACAATTACAGGCTTTCATTTTACACTCACTTGGCAGGACGGTAGTACCTCCCTGGGCGGTTGCTGTCTACCTACCTACTACCTACTACCTACTACTCAGAACATAAAAATTATATAAAATAAAATAAAAACAAGAAACAAAAGGTATATCAGCAAAACTTCTGCAAGCGGCAGGACTCGATTTTGCCGTCAGGTGAGCATCCTGTGCCAAATTCATGGTCTTGTATCTCAGTAAGAACTGGTCCTAATTTTTTTTTTTTTTTGGGGGGGGGGGGTCTTATTACACACAGAAAATTGCCCTCTTTAATTTAAAAAAAAAAACTATTTTTTTTTTCAAAATATTCGGAGCACTGGGTGAGCAAACATAGATCTACGTTTGGACAGTTAATGGGTTAAAACTAGAGATAGGTTATGGAGTAGTAAATTTTAATTATTCATTATTTTACATTATTACAAAAGAGGGGTAACCAAAAATTTTATAATTATTAACATTTAAAGTAGAGAGGTAGCAAGAAATAAATACAGTATTACAATTACAGTGGAATCTCTACTTGCGAGCGTGTCCACGTGCGAGTTTTTCCAAATACGAGCAGTCAATGGGTCGATTTTTTGCTTCCATACGCGAGCAAAATTTACACAAGCGAGCAGACCTCAAGGCAGGTTCCTTGACACTGGTGAGGGGCTCTTGCTCTTAATCTCGGGAATTGTATCTCATTTGTTTGTTGGACTACCTTATTGAAACTTGGGCAATGTATGATGGAAAGATGCTTCTTAATGTACACCAAAAATGAAAGAAATCTAAGCATAAATAATGGAGTTAACTTCTCAGCAATTAGCCAATCCTTAGTGGTAATTTTGAATGGTTTATAGTTGTATTCTCGTTTTTTTGGTCTCATTTGATAGAATGGAAGATATATTACAGAAACAGATATGATTTTGATTGCTTTCACGATGAAAAGTACCTTGAAATAGAGCTCAACCTAGGAGAAATGGTCCATTGCTTGGCTGTTTCAGTGTAAACAAATGACGTCACAGTAAATCTTATATTTTTTGTGTGAATAAAAATTACAAATTATTTATATAATAACAATGATAATAATAATAATAATAATAATAATAATAATAATAATAATAATAATAATAATAATAATAATAATGAAAGAAATCTAAGCATAAATAATGGAGTTCACTTCTCAACAATTAGCTACCCCTTAGCGGTAATTTCAAATGGTTTTTATGATTGTATTCTCATTTTTTTGGTCACATTTGATAGAATGGAAGATTTTTTTTTTTTTTCAACAAGTCGGCCGTCTCCCACCGAGGCAGGGTGACCCAAAAAGAAAGAAAATCCCCAAAAAGAAAATACTTTCATCATCATTCAACACTTTCACCTCACTCACACATAATCACTGTTTTTTGCAGAGGTGCTCAGAAATGGTCCATTGCTTGGCAGTAGTGAATGGGTTGATGTATTTATACAATTATTGCAATAAGGAATAACAGTAAATCTTATATTTTTTTGTGTGAATAAAAATTACAAATAATTTATATATAATAATAATAATAACGATAATAATAATAATAATAATAATAATAATAATAATAATACGTATAATAATAATATGAATAATAACAATACGTATATTAATAATAATAGTATAATACAATAATACATGTAATAATAATAATAATAATAATATATGTATAACAATGATACATATACGTATAACAATAATGTACCACATATAATAATTAAAATAATAAACGGCTTCAAAAGGCCGTCACTAGATGGCAGTGTTTACCACAACATAGAGGGAGCGGTTGTGGCTGCCTCCACCTGTTATATAATGACATATTTTATTCATTCTAGAGTATATATCGTGTTTCTATGTTATTTATATTGTCTGTTATGTCATATTAGATGAACTGTGATATATAAATAAGCCGTATAGATGATATTAACGAAATTATTCATGAAGTATTTTGCCCGGTCTCCAGGTAAACTCTCGTCCACCGCCGACACCGTCCATACCACTACATGAATGACATATTTTATTCATTCTAGAGTATATATCATGTTTCTATGTTATTCATATTGTTTTTTTATGTCATACTAGATGAACTGTGATAGATAAATAAGCCTTATAGATGATATTAGCGAAATTACTCATGAAGTATTCTGCCCGGTCTCCAGACAAACTTTCGTCCACAGCCGACACTGCCCATACCACTACGGGAATGACATATTTTATTATTTTAGAGTATATACAGTGGACCTTCGACCAGCGATGGCATCGATTAACGATAAATCTGACTAGCGATACATTTTATCGCAAAAATTTTGCCTCAATTAGCGCTGAAAAACTCGACCAACACTATTCGTTCCGTCTGAGACACGTCCACTTCTGACCAGTGTTTACAAGCCAGCCAGCCACCGCGGTCTCTTCCAAGCATACAATCGGAACATTTCATATTATCACAGCCTTTTTAGTGATTGCACCTGCAAAATAAGTCACCATGGGCCCCAAGAAGCTTCTAGTGCCAACCCTACAGCAAAAAGGGTGAGAATTACTATGTATATGAAGAAAGAGATCATTGCTAAGTATGAAAGTGAAGTGTGTGTCTCCGAGCTGGCCAGGCTGTACACTGTGAGGGAAAAGTTTAATAGATAGGAGTAGCGAGGGAATATATAGTAACAATAGTTTCATTGCTGGCTACTTGTTAAGGTAGGGTAAGTCAAGCTCCCGCTATTCCCGCCTTTTTTTCCCCCTCCCCGAAAGTGAGTTTGCTTGCCGGCTACTTGTTAAGGTAGGGTAAGTCCAGCTCCCGCTATTCCCGCCTTTTCTCCCCCACCCCTAAAGTGATAGTTTGATTGCCGGCTGCTTGTTAACGTAGGGTCAGTCTAGCTCCCACTATCCCTTCCCCTCCCTCTTCCCCCCCCCCCCCCCCGAAAGGTGACGTGTGGGGCTCTGGTCAAACAGTAAATCACTCGATTCACAGCTCCCAACACTACTGTAAGTACATGCCTGCCTTGCATTCTAGTGGATTTATTGGTTGAAAGCTTCACTTCTGACCAATAATAAACTTAGTCCTTTCAGTCTTGCTCTAAGTTGACTGTTGTAATAATCACCACATCTTTTAGCCAGCCTGAGTAATACTGACTGAAGTTGTTACAGGGCTGAGTAACCCCAATCAACCATCGCTACTATTGTGGCCAAGAAAACGGCACTCAAGGAAGCTGTTCTTGCCAAAGGTGCAACTATGTTTTCGAAACTGAGACTGCAAGTGATAGAAGATGATGAGAGACTGTTATTCGTATGGATAAACGAAAAACAGATAGCTGGAGATAGCATCTCTCAAGCGATCATATGTGAAAAGGCTAGGAAGTTGCATGACAATTTAATTAGAAAAATGCCAGCAACTAGTGGTGATGTGAGTGAATTTAAGGCCAGCAAAGGTTGGTTTGAGAGATTTAAGAATCGTAGTGGCATACATAGTGTGATAAGGCATGGTGAGGCTGCCAGTTTGGACCAAAAAGCAGCTGAAAAATATGTGCAGGAATTCAAGGAGTACATAGACAGTGAAGGACTGAAACCTGAACAAGTGTTTAATGGTGACACTGACAATGTTGTGAAACACTTTAGGAATGTCATAAAGGAACGGGAGGTACAGGCCTCTATGGGCAGATATGTTGTGCGACAGAGGTCCAGTGACTCTCAAGCTGGTCCTAGTGGCATTAAAAGAAGAAGGGAAATAACCCCGAAAAAGGACTTGCCACCTCAAGTCCTAATGGAAGGGGAGTCCCCTTCTAAATGCTAAGACCATCAACACACTCCCCTCTTCCCATCCCATCAATCATCACCAGATCTTCAATAAAGGTAAGTGTCATGTAACTGTGCATGTCTTCTTCAGTTTGTGTGTATTAAAATTAATATTTCATGTGTTAAAATTTTTTTTTTTCAATACTTTTGGGTGTCTTGCACGGATTAATTTGATTTCCATTATTTCTTATGGGGAAAATTAACTTGACTAACGATTATTTTGACCAACGATGAGCTCTCAGGAACGGATTAACCCTTTGAGGGTCGACAGGCCCTCTCCGAAACTCGTTCTCAGGGTCGGCCAAATTTCAAAAAAAAAAAAAATTATTTTTTCTTATGAAAAAATAGAGTATTTTTTTCTAAACATTATAGGCTAAACAAAAAAAATTTAACGTCAATACTTACCGAGATATGGAGGTGTGAAGTTTGCCAAAATTGAACAACATATGGTAACATCGCCGACTGCCGTCACCCGGTATTTTTCTATTTACTTTTTTATGTACTATTTTCAATTATTTTTTCAATTTTTCTTTTTCTGAGTAACTTTTATGGCCTCTGAGGCCAACATGATCAGTATTTTGTAAGTTATTTCTTTTTCAATACTACACAATAAGGGCGTAAACACTGTTGTCATTATTTTGTTTACAGAAAATATTTACACAAACAAACGATATGAAATGTTGTTTATTACTATTTTTCTATATTTTATATACACATATACAGTCACAGGGAATGTTTCTAGAAGTTCTGCAGCCTGTGGAACTCTTTGAAACATGGTGTCATGCACAGTGGAGTTTTGCACTCCTCACACATAAAACGAGTGTCTCTGCGTTGTCGTGGGCGTTTACTTGTATGTGCACAGACGTAACACCTCTTCTGAGCCTTTTTCTTCAAAGCAGTAGCAGGCAGTTTTACCAGGAAGTGATCACCATGCTTCAGACGAGCAGGTAGTTGTTGATAATTTGGTGGGCGGTCAATTGCAGGTGCTGTTCCTTGGTACTTGAATACTATTTGTCTGATGACAGACAAACAGAATTCGCCGTACTGTGGTTTGTTTCTGGTGCTCATCTTATACATATTATAAGCATTGAGCATGGAAATGTCCAGAAGATGGAAAAACAGTTTGATGTACCACTTATAACTCTTGCGAACACAATCAGCAAACCCAATCTGCATGTCACATTTGTCCACTGAACACATGTTGAAGGTGTAATCAATCACAGCTGCAGTTTTAGAATGGGTTCATTTCTCTCTCTATGCTGCCTGCCACTGTTTTGCCATTTCATTAGGGTGAATTGATGACAAACAGTGTGACATCTCGTTTGTTCATGCCACCGAATGCCATGATGTCATTGGCAGCAAACGCCTGCACCTCACCTCTACGAGTGCCAGCGTCAAACCTGGGCTAGGTTTTCGATTGCAAGCACTGTGCCACACACATCTGTCATGTTCATCGCAAATCATTCCACTGAGTGAGGAGCGCTTGTGTACCATTATCTGTATATAAATATATGCCCTTACCAAGGTATGTTTCTATCATTGTTCGACACCACATACACCTGGAGAAGCCCAATAAGTTCCTGGTATTTTGCAATGTATAAAACTTCCAGTGTAACACAATAATATCCCAATACCCTGACCACTGTAACAATCACAAAGCAAAACAACTTTTATACCAAAGCGTTTCCTCTTGCTTGGTATGTTAACTGCTTGAAAGAGAGTCTTCCTTTGAACAGAATCAAAGACTCGTCAATTACAAGCTTCCTGAAGGGATAAAAATGCGTACTGTATTTTGTTTCAGATACACAAACACATTCCTAATTCTTATATTACCTGTCAGTTCTGTCAGGCCTGGTTTTATCTGAGAAGTGAAGCATACGTAACATTAGCACAAAATCGATTCACTGGCATTATATCTCTGAACCTGGTTGTTGCAATAAGGGGGTCCTGTTGACCAGTATGATTTCACTTTGTGCTTGATACACATGTGGCATAAGCATTATTGTGGCAAAGAAAGTTACATCTCAGCCACAGTTGCCTCCTTCCACTGGTGTAGACGTGATTTTGGTTGAAAGTAATGTGTTTGCCATGTGTACTCGTAAGTATGGTGTTGCTTTCCATGACAATATTTTCATCAGTGGTACGTCAAAAGAATAACTCTGAAACCATTCCAGTTCAGTGGCAATTGTTCCAAGTGCACCCAAGATGGCCGTATTCCACTTTGGCTGCCATCAATACTGGTGGCGGATTTGGAACAAAATATTGACTGTTCCTGCCAATCCCAGGTGCGGTCTGCTGGTGGGTACTGGACAATGACAGGTGGTGGTGGTTGTGGAGGTTGTGGTTGTGGAGGCTCAGGTGTGGTGGGGGAGTGGGGGGATTGGTGCCTTTGTTTTCTAGATCAGCTGAGGGCAAGCGGAATGTTGGGTGGCAGCGTGGGTGGAGCATGGCCACTGCTGGTGCCTCACCGCGGCCACCACTACCACCACGGCAATTTTCCATCCCCAATTGCAAACAGTATTCTTCGTCATTTTCACTGTCTGTTCATGTTGTACAGCCACGGGATGTACTCCGAGATACATCCTTCCCCTTGGAATAGCAATGCACAATTCAGAGCCGCATATATCGTTGTGTATACTGACGCTCACTGGGGAATATTGCACTTCACTATCACTACTGGAACTTGTTTGAAGAGTTGTAGTTCATATTCATATCACTTTCATCACCCATGCTCTCATCTGAGTCTGGGGATTTGGAAAATAGAAGTTTCTTTGGGTTCTGGAACAACTGAACGTGAAAACGAGGGGCCAGCACCAGGAAGGTGGAAGGCTGAGGGTCGTCTGGGTTTTCTTCACTATTACCGATATTATGGTCATTAGTTTCGGTCAAAACCTCCTAAAACCCGAAAACTCATCTTCACTGGCACTTCAATACACTATTAGAACTGTCACTGAGGAACAAAAGTGTCCAATTCGCCGAGGATGTGAGGAGCTTCTTACCGCGAGGCATGGTGGACATTGTTTACTAAGAGGGCATTCCCACAATGCACCACTGGGTCCCAGATTTTTTTTCTACCGCGCACACCGACCACACAGACCCTATTCTCCACACCTTAGGCCTACCTGCACTTTCGCGCGAGATTTGACGGCGCTTAGAATTTAGGCGTACTAGAATGTCAAAAACCCCTACGCGTAACACGTACTAGTACGACGAAAACCCTCAAAGGGTTAATAGCGTTAGTCGAGGGTCCACTGTATCAGGTTTCTATGTTATTCATATTGTTTATTATGTCATATTAGATGAAGTGAGATAGATAAATATGCCATTAGAGTTGATATTAGCCGTAAATTATCTTAAGTACAGAATTCCACTGGAAGGATAATGGCATTTCAATAATTTAATGAGAAAAATTGACTCTGCAAATGAGGCAAATCCAGTTAGCGAAGCCAAGGTCATGGAACGGATTTAACCCCTTTCAGGGTCCAAGGCCAAAATATGAAGTGGTTGCTTCCAGTGTCCAAGAAAATTTGAAAAAAAAAAAAAAAAAAATATTTTTTCTTTACAGAATTAAAGAGTTATTTTTGTGAGGTAATAAGACCAAAAAAAAAAAATTTGTTCAGTATCTTACCAAAAAAAAAAAAAGAAATTTTAAACAGTGCCGGAGAAGTTTTACCCCAAATGATGTGCGTGGTGGCAACAGCGACGATTTCATACCACAATTACTTTGTTTACGTTTTTTGTAGTTTTTTCTTTTCCTTTTCTTATTTTTTTTTTTCCTACTAACATTTGGGGCCTGAGAGACCAATACGTATATAATGTATATTATAAACTCACTGTATTGAACACAATAACAGCACTAAAGTTATTATTATATTATTGCTTACCATGATTTTTTGGTTTTATTAACAATAAACATGCAACAAATCTTGTATAATACTAATGTTCTATCATTATATTTACATATTTACAATCACTGGACATGGTTTTTAGAACTGCTGGAGCTTTTGTGGAACTCCTTCGAAACAAGGCACCATGCTCAGAGGTACCTTACATTCCTCACACATAAACCAAGTGTCTTTGCGTCTTTGTTGCCGTGTTTTGTTTGTGCACAGACGATTGCATCTTTTCTGAGCAAATTTCTTCTGAGTGAAGGGAAGATGTCTTATGATATGATAACCTTTCCCTCCTCAAATGTTGGGTATATCCTGAGGAGTTCGAGGACCTTGTTTGTATATCAGGTGTTGATACCTGGTACTGTATTATGAGTTCTCGACAACAGCAAACAAAATTCACCATACGGTGGTCTATTGCCAGTCTTCATTTTGGTACTTATTATATGCATTGAGCATTGAAATGTCCATGAGATGGAAGAAAAAGTTTCATGTACCACTTGCAACTTTTTACGAACACAATCAACAATGCCAAATCTGCGTTGTCACATTTATCACCAAGCGCTTGTTTTGTGTATAATCAATCACTGTCCACTGTTTTTCCAATATCGGTTCATTAGTCACTCGATCAACATTGCCATGTCTTGCATTTCATTATGGTGAAGGGTTGGCAACAATGTGGACATCTCGTTTGTCATGCCACCGTAATGCCATGATGTCATTGGCAGTTAAACACACTGCACATCATTCACCACGAGCTCCTGTGTTGAGGCCTGGGCATATGTGTACGATTAGTAGCCACTGGTGCCACACACATCTGTCTTGTTCACTCGCAAAGAAAAATCACTGAGTAATGGGCATGTGTATCAGTTATCAGTATATAATGTTATGCCCTTACCAAGATAAGGTGCCATCTGCTTCTTCCTACGTCACCTGAGTACCCAATAAACATCTTGGTATCTTTCAAGTTTTACTCCCGTGTATACAACAATATCAAGCACCAGGCACTGTCACAGTCTCAGAGTACAAACAGTTTTATACCAAAGCACTTCATCTTGCGCTGTATATACTGCTTGAATGACAGCTACATTTGAACAAAATCAAAACTCCGGCAATTACAAGATTCTTGAATGGATAAAAAAGTACTGCTGAAACTTTTGTTTGAAGATACTAAAAAATTTTAAATTCTTGTATCAAACCTGTCACGCTGTCAGGGCTGATTTTTCTGAGAAGTGCAAATACATAACAGTAAGATAAACCTGTTCACTGGAAGATAGATTCACTGAAGACCGGGGTTAGAAATTAGCTGATCTGTGGACCAGTATGCTTTTATATTATGCTTTAGGACATGAGGATAAGCATTATTTGTTGCAAAAAAAGCAAAATACATTTCTGCACACCAGTCGTTCTCTTATCAACCGGTTGTAGTCTTTACTGTGGTGATATGATTGTATTTACATGGACGTACTTCAAAATACGTATTACTTTCCTTGACATTAGTTTCCATCAATGGTGGTCAAAGAATAGTTCAAAGATTCCAGTTCTTTTGCACTGTTTTCCAAGGGGACAAGTTGGTAGAATTCCACTTTCAGAGTCATCAAGTGGTGGGGCTTGAGAAAAAAATTGGGATTTTGCTGCCAAATCCCAGAGGTTTGCGGTAGATACTGGGCATCATAGGCTGGTTGTGCGGGTAGTTAGCTGGGTTGTGGTAGGCGGTGGCTGACGCTCCACGTTGTCCTTGAACTTCGGAGGTCAGCAGCGTGGGTTACAGCCTGGGCTGGTGAGTCACGCATGGGCCATGGCACTACCATCACCACTACCACCATATCTACTGATGCCTGTGGTCTATCCATGCCAAGTGTAGCCACATCATCCTCACTATCACTATCTATACCTGGTGTAGGGCCACGGTGTACTCTGGGATGTACTCGGGATGTACTCCGTCCCTGGGCACGCATAGGGTACACTACCTGAGCGCATGCGGCGGCGTAATACCGATGCTTCACTGGTGAATATGATCCTCACTTCAACTATATGAATGATCATTCAAGAGCAATAAAATCACAATCCACATCACTATCATCATCATATCTGAAGTCAGAGGCCTGGGGGGGGGTGGACCACGCAAAAATAATAGTTCTCTCTTGCATTGAGGTACTAAAACCGACCGTGACTGAGACGTGCCCCACACAGGAGTAGAAGGTTGAGGGATCGTCAGGGGTTTTCTGCACTATTATCGATATCCTGGTCATTCCTTTCGGGGCACTAACTGATCAAAGCCCAAAGAATTCGTCTTCTTTTCCACTCAAATCACGTCAGAAGCTATCAGATAGGAACACAGGAGTTACCTGGAGGGTTATTCCGGAGATCAAAGCCCCCGCGGCCTGGTCCATGGACAGGCCTCCCGATGGATCAGGGCAGCTGGTCAACTAGGCTGTTACTGCTGGCGCACGCAGTCCAACATACGAGCCACAGCCCGGGCCTTGATCCGGCATGACTTAGGAATCTGTCCAGCTATCTCTTGAAGGCAGCAGGGGGTTTATGGCAATTCCCTAATTGCTGATGGAGGCTGTTGAACAGTCTGGGGCCCCGGGACACCTTATGGTGTTTTTCCCTTAGTGTACCATGGCGCCCCTACTTTGTATGGGGCATTTGAATCGCCTTGGCCCACTGCCTTTTACTTTCGTAGGGAGTGATTTCTGTGTGAAGATTTGGGACCATTCCTTCCCAAGGATTTTCCAATGTGTAGATTATGATTTATCTCTCCTCCTGCGTTCCAACTGAGTTCATGTCAAGTGCTTCCAAGATTTCCAGCAGTTATTGGAGCTTGACAGAACTTATACGTGCAGTAAAGGAGATCTCTGTACACCTCTCTAGATCTGCAATTCACCTGCTTTTGTATGGAGATGTTATTGTACAGCAGTATTCCAAGCTAAAGAGAAAAGTGATTTGAAAAGGAATCTTCATTGGCTTGGCATCTCTCGTTTTGAACGTTCTCATTATCCATCCTATCATTTTCTTGAGGCATGTGCGATCATGGCACTGTTGTGATCCTTGAAGTGAGATCCTCAGACATTACTACTCCCAGGTCCTTACATTATTTTTCGCTCTATTGTGTGGCCAGGTCTGTAGTATACTCTGTTGTAGTTATTATCTCTCCAGTTTTCCATAACGAGTAGTTGGAAATTTGTGTCCTCATTTGAAATCATATTCTTTCCATTGCCCACTGGAATACTTTGTTTGTATCTTCTTGAGGAGGTACCAATTTTTCTCCTGGAAGTGAGAGCTCTGCCTTGCGCCAACAAGGCATGGTGAACACGGAGTTAACTGAGCCGGCGTTTCCAATAATGCTATGCGGTGCGCCTAGAAATTATTGTTTATGGCGCACACCACCACGCAGAACCCGTTACTTATCACATGTAGGCTTATGAGCGTTGTTGCGCTATATTTGACAGCGCTAGATTATGGCGCTAGATCATGCATTTTGGTACACTCAATGTGAAGCCATAGATCTATGGGACAGACCCTGAAAGGGTTAAACTCGCAAGTAGAGATTCCACTGTAGTGCAATTTACAATATTACAGCAGTATAATGATTTAGTGGTCTTGAGTTAACAGGGATTACTTGAGTAGTTTTAAACTGGTTGAATGATTACAGGCATAGTAGAATTTTGCTTTAGTTAAGTTTTGAAGATGATATGATATTTAATTAAAGCTTTCAAAGCCCTACATGGACAATATTTCTGTACAGAGGTGGCCCTGCTTATACAGCACCTTAGGTTAGGGGATGTTGCTGTAAAGTGAAAGTTTTTTTTCATTATTCACTTTCAAATGCATATAAAAGCCTGATAACATGTTTACACTATCATATATTACGTGAGCAATAGAGGTAGGCCTAAAAATATGGATGTACGGGACACATATTACTTACCTTGAAATATTTTTGTCTTCAGCTTATAATGAGTGTTTTTTTTTTTTTATCACACTGGCCGATTCCCACCAAGGCAGGGTGGCCCGAAAAAGAAAAACTTTCACCATCATTCACTCCATCACTGTCTTGCCAGAAGGGTGCTTTACACTACAGTTTTTAAACTGCAACATTAACACCCCTCCTTCAGAGTGCAGGCACTGTACTTCCCATCTCCAGGACTCAAGTCCGGCCTGCCGGTTTCCCTGAACCCTTCATAAATGTTACTTTGCTCACACTCCAACAGCACGTCAAGTATTAAAAACCATTGTCTCATGCACTCCTATCAAACACGCTCACGCATGCCTGCTGGAAGTCAAGCCTCGCACACAAAACCTCCTTTACCCCCTCCTCCAACCTTTCATAGGCCGACCCCTACACCGCCTTCCTTCACTACAGACTGGATACACTCTTGAAGTCACTCTGTTTCACTCCAATTCTCTCTACATGTCCGAACCACCTCAACAACCCTTCTTCAGCCCTCTGGACAACAGTTTTGGTATCCCGCACCTCCTCCTAACTTCCAAACTTCGAATTCTCTGCATTAAATTCACACACCATTGCCCTCAGAACATTGACATTTCCACTGCCTCCAGCCTTCTCCTCGCTCTGCTACATTCATAACCATGCTTCACACACAGTTATAAGAGCGTTGGTATTAAAACTTTACTCTCATACATTCCCCTCTTTGCTCCAGGACAAAGTTTTTGTCTTCCACCAGACTCCTAAGTGCACCGCTCACCCTTTTCCCTCATCAATTCTATGGATTCACCTCCATCTTTCATAAACCCATACCGCTGACAAGGTCCACTCCCAAATATCCTGAAATACTTTCACCTCTCCATTACTCTCTCCCTCCCCCAATCTGATATCCAATCTTTCCCATCACCTAATCTTTTTGTTATCCTCATAACCGTTACTCTTTCCTGTATTCACTTTTAATTTTCTTCTTTGCACACCTACCCAAATTCATCCACAATCTCTGCAACTTCTCTTGCAGAATCTCCAAGAGCACGTGTTCATAGCAAAGGAGCAACTGTGACAATCTCCCACTTTATGTGTGATTCTTTATCTTTTACCCCTCCCCCCTTCCTTGCCCCCCCCCCCCCCCCAAGACCCTCGCATTTACTTCTCTTACAACCCCATCTATAAAATTATTAAACAACCCACGGTTACAATCACACCTCCTTGTCTCTAAAGGCCTACTTTTACTGGGAAATTAGTTCCCTCATTTCTAATACTCTAACTTGAGCCTCACTATCCTCATAATAAATCTTCACTGCTTTCCAGTAAAACCTACCCTCCTACCCATACCCTGCAACATCTGCACATTGCCCCCTAGCACCCTTCAAACGCCTTTTTCCAAATCCATAAATGCACACAAAGACCTCTTTAGCCTTATGTAAATACTGATTCACTTACATGTTTCACCTGTAAACACCTGCGTCCACACACCCCCCTACTTTCCTAAAGCATCCTTGTTCATTGTTATCTATTCGCAGTCTTACTCTTAATTCTTTCAATAACACTCTACCATACACTTTACAGGGATATACTCAACTGGACTTATCCCCTATAATTTTTGCACACTCTTTTGTACCCTTTGCCTTTTACAAAGGAACTATGCATGCTCTCTGCCAATCCCTTGGTACCTTACCCTCTTCCATACATTTATTAATTAATTGCCACAAACCCTCCAAACTATATCCCCACCTGCTTTTAACATTTCTATCTTTATCCCATCAATCCAGCTTGCCTTACCCCCTTTCATTTTACCTACTGCCTCACGAAATTCCCCACACTCACAACTGGCTCTTTCCTCTTCTCCTACAAGATGTTATTCCCTCCTTGCCCTATACACGAAATCACAGCTTCCCTATCTTCATCGACATTTAACAATTCCTCAAAATATTCCCTCCATCTTCCCAATACCTCTAACTCTCCATTTAATAACTCTCCTCTCCTATATTTAACTGACAAATCCATTTGTTCTCTAGGCTTCCTTAACTTGTTAATCTCACTCCAAATGAGTGGTATATATATTTATTGTAAGAAGTCTGAGTGTCTGAAGTCATTAGCAAGGTAAAAAGCTCAGTAGTCACTATGGTAGAGGACACTGAAACATTACAGTAAGACATTAGCAGGGTTTTCCAGTGGGCAGTGAAGAACAACATGACATTCAGTGGTGATAAGTTCCAGCTGCTTAGGTATGAAAAGAATGAAAATCTCAAAAGGAACACTATACAGCCTCTCCTCACTTAACCCTTTGACTGTCGCGGCCGTATATATACGTTTGCGAGGTACCGTGTTTGACGTATATATACTCATAAATTCTAGCGGCTTCAAATCAGGCAGGAGAAAGCTAGTAGGCCCACATGTGAGAGAATGGGTCTGTGTGGTCAGTGTGCACCACATAAAAAAAATCCTGGAGCACGCAGTGCATAATGAGAAAAAAAAAACTCCGACTGTTTTTTTTAATTAAAATGCCGACTTTTGTGGTCTATTTTCGTATAGTATTTGTGGTTGTATTCTCGTTTTTTTGGTCTCATTTGATAAAAATGGAAATTTAAAATTATAAAAATTTGGAGGTTTAATTTTGATTAATTTTACTAAAAAAAGAACCTGGAAAGGGAGCACAAAGTACAGGAAATGTTTGATTTTTGCCGATTTTCAAAAGTAAACAAATGATGTCATTGTCCAATAAATGTCCAAATAGCCATTCTAATACGCAGTCTGAATGGTTGATGTAATTTTTACAATTATTACAGTATTGCAGTAGTCTGCATAACAGTAAAAACTTCTATTTTTTGTTTGAATAAAATTTCAAAATAAAAAGCAAGAGTAATATCACAGGGACCTGGAGACAGACTGATGAACAAAGAAAAGTTTTTTTTAGAGCCAGGAATGTCTGCATTGTTCATTCTGGACCTTATTTGAAATTGTCGTATTTTTTAATTTTCGTTGAAATTGGCCAAATTGCAAATTTCTGACCATGTTATTGGGTAGTTGAAATCGGTAAAAAGGGCAGTTTTTTTGTACTCAATCGATAGAAAAAATAGAGTTCTGAAGAAATAGTTATGAGTTTTTATTGACTGGAATAACGGAATTAGCCGAAAATAGGGCTCAAAGTGGGCGAAATTGCCGAAATTTTTTAAATATCGCCGAAGTCGCTAACTTCGCGAGAGCGTAATTCCGTCAGTTTTCCATCAAATTTCGTTTTTTTGGTGTCTTTACAATCGGGAAAAGATTCTCTATCATTTCATAAGAAAAAATAATTTTTTTTTTTTTCGAAAATTTTGCGACACCAGAAGCAACTTCAGGATTTGGCCCTTCGACAGTCAAAGGGTTAATGACGGAGTTCCATTCCTATGATCACGTCGGTAAACGAATTTGTTGCTAAGTGAGGAGTATACAGTGGTCCCTCGTTTTTCGTAATTAATCCGTTCCTGGAGCCGTTACTATAAACGAAATTTACGATTTGCGAATCAATTTTCCCCATAAGAAATAATGTAAATACAATTAATCCGTTCCTGACACCCAGAAGTATTAAAAAAAAATTTTTTTTACATGAAATATACATGTAGTACATAAACAATACAATGGGAAATGATGAATGAAACATTAACAGCTTAACACTTACCTTTATTGGAGATTCTTCTTAGTGTATGGGAGACTGGAGGAGGAGAGAGATTGGTTTGTTTACATTTTGGAAGGGAAATCCCCTTCCAGCAACACCTCAGGTACCAATTGCTTCTCTGGGGTTGCTTCTCTTCTCTGTTTCTTAACCCTTTGACTGTTTCCGACGTATAAATACGTCTTACGAGCCAATGTTTCTGACGTATTTATACGCATAAATTCTAGCAGCTTCAAATCAAGCAGGAGAAAGCTGGTAGGCCCACATGTGAGAGAATGGGTCTCCATGGTCAGTGTGCACCATATAAAAAAAATCGGGGAGCCAGTGGTGCATTGTGGGAATGCCATTTCGGGTGTCCATTTTCAGCATGTCTAGCGGTAAGAAATATGTGATTCCCCAGCAAATTGGGACTCTTCTCTTCCAAGTGATGCTCTAACACAGATGGAAGTGTCAGTGAAGATCAATTTCATGATTTGGAGGAGTTTGAGACCAAAAGCAATGGAGGAGGAGGAGGGGAGGAAGAGGAGGAGGAGGGGGAGAAGAGGAGAGGAGGAGGAGGAGGAGGAGGAGGAGGAGAGGAGGAGGAAGAGGAGGAGGAGGAGGAGAAGAGGAGGAGGAGGAGGGGGAGGGAAGAAGAAGAAGAAAAAGTAATAATATTGTTCCCTTGAAGCAAGAAAAAAAAAAGTCCACCCCATGACAGTGACAAGATAAGGGAGATAACATTGATAAGAGCTGACTTTGATGAGTGTAAACGAGGGTAGAGCTAAGGAAATATTACATACCATCGCCCTCCCTTTGTTTTTGCTGGTACACAAACATTTCTGTCTGTCTATTTGTCTGTCTGTCAAGCTCCCTGTCTGTCCATCTAGCTCTCTGTCTCAGAGAGAGCCACAAGACTGTGTCAACACTTTTACTCACATCTTCAAGCGAGTAATAGCACTTTGTCTGGTTTTCTTGGGTTATCCTAGGTAATTTTACACTTTTGTATACTGTATTTATGTGTACCTGTGAGACAGAGATAGGCAGACAGATAGAAAGATATAGAATGAGGGAGAAAGATAATTAGATAGAATGGAGGAGGGGAAGCAGCATCCGCCCCCATTGTTTTGACAGGCGGTAGGGGTAGTGACTAATGAGACAATATGTCACTTTGACAGCTGCCGACTTTGACTCAAAAAAATTTAAATAACCCAAAACACTCGCACACAAGACAAGGAGGAGGAGAAGAAGGAAGAGAAGGAGGAGAAGGAGGAGTAGGAGGAGGGGGAAAAGAGGAGGAGGAGGGAGAAGGAGGAGAAGGAGAAGGAGGAGAGAAGGAGGAGAAGGAGGAGGAGAAGGAGGAGGAAAAAGGAGGGGGAGGAAGGAGGAGGAGAAGGAGGAGGAGAGGGGGAGGAAAAGGAGAAGGAGGAGGAGAAGGAGAAGGAGGAGGAGGAGAAGGAGGAGGAGGAGGAGGAGGAGGAGGGAGGAGGAGGAGGAGGAGGAGGAGGAGGAGGAGGAGGAGGAGGAGGGAGGAGAAGGAGCAGGAGAAGGAGGAGAGAAGGAGGAGGAGGAGAAGGAGGAGGGGGAAAAAGGAGGAGGAGGATGATTGTTTGTTTTTGTAAACAAGTTTTGTAAACAATATATTGATAATTATGTTTGTGTGCTTATTGTGTTGTATACAACGAGTGTATATATGTACATTGCACCTTACTTTGGTCTCATAGGCCACATAAGTTATGTGAAAAAAATAAAATAGTGAAAAAAAACAGTCAAAAGGGTTAATGCCAAATTGGACCACCTGAGAGTCACTCTAGTCCTGTCTCGCAAAGTAACTTGTGGAGAGAGCTCTGTTTCTGGCGTCTCTTTAACCCTTTGACTGTTTCAGGCCCCTCTCTGAAAAATGTCATTCTATGTCGCAAATATTCAAAAAAAAAAATTTTTTTTCTTATGAAAATGTTAAGATTATTTTTCTGAGTGTTTTAGTCCAAAAAAAAATTTTTTGCCACGGTACTTACTGAGATATAGAGCCGTTTAAGTTTGCAGAAAATGAGCCCCGTATGGCAACAGCGGCGACTGCCGCTCACCCGGTAAACTTTAGTTTACTTGTAATTGAAGGTTTTTTGTTTTTTTTTCACTATTTTATTTTTTCACATAACTTATGTGGCCTATGAGACCAAAGTAAGGTGCAATGTATATATATACACTCGTTGTATACAACACAATAAGCACACAAACATAATTATCAATAATTGTTTACAAAACTTGTTTACAAAAACAAACAAAAAAATCATCCTCCTCCTCCTTCTCCTTCTCCTCCTCCTCCTCCCTCTCCTCCTCCCCCCTCCCTCTCCTCCTCCTTTCCTCCTTCTCCTCTTCTCCTCCTCCTCCTTCTCCTCCTCCTCCTTCTCCTCCTCCTCCTCCTCCTTCTCCTCCTCCTCCTTCTCCTCCTTCTCCTTCTCCTCCTCCTCCTTCTCCTCCTCCTCCTCCTCCTCCTCCTCCTCCTTCTCCTCCTCCTCCTCCTCCTCCCCTCCTCCTTTCCTCCTTCTCCTCCTCCTTCTCCTCCTCCTTCTCCTCCTCCTTCTCCTCCTTCTCCTCCTCCTTCTCCTCCTCCTTCTCCTCCTCCTTGTCTTGTGTGCGAGTGTGTGCTTTATAATTGTTTTGAGTCAGAAGTCGGCAGCTGTCGAAGTGACATATTGTCTCATTACTCACTCCCCCTCCCGCCTGTCAAAACAATGGGGTCGGATGCTGCTTCCCCTCCTCCATTCTATCTAATTATCTTTCTCCCTCATTCTATATCTTTCAATCTGTCTCTCTTTCTATCTGTCTGCCTATCTCTGTCTCACAGGTACACATAAATACAAGTATACATAGTGTAAATTACCTAGGATAACCCAAGAAATGTGAGTAAAAGTGATGACACAGTTTTGTGGCTCTCTCTGAGACAGAGAGCTAGATGGACAGACAGGGAGCTTGACAGACAGACAAAAAAGACAACAGAAAGTTTGTGTACCAGCAAAAACAAAGGGAGGGCGATGGTCATGTAATATTTCCTTATCAGCTCTACCCTCGTTTACGCTCATCAAAGTCAGCTCTTATCAGATGTTATCTCCCCTTATCTTGTCACTGTCATGGGGTGGACTTTTTTTTTTCTTGCTTCAAGGGAACAATATTATACATCTTCTTCTTCCTTCCCCCCTCTTCTCCTCCTCCTCCTCCTTTTTCCTCCCCTTCCCCCCCTCCTCCCCTCCTCCATTGCTTTTGGTCTCAAACTCCTCCAAATCATGAAATTGATCTTCACTGACACTTCCATCTGTGTTAGAGCATCACTTGGGAAAAGAAGGTCCCCAGATTTGCTGGGGAATCACATATTTCTTACCGCTAGATATGCTGAAAAAGGACAACTGAAATGGCATTCCCACAATGCACCACTGGCTCCCCGATTTTTTTTATATGGTGCACACTGACCATGGAGACCCATTCTCTCACATGTGGGCCTACCAGCTTTCTCCTGCTTGATTTGAAGCTGCTAGAATTTATGCATATAAATACGTCAGAAACATTGGCTCGTAAGACGTATTTATACGTCGGAAACAGTCAATGGGTTAACACTTCCCTAAAATGGCCCAAGACTTTGTCACTGTACATATTTCTCACCTTCTTTACCACAGGCTTGGCACTAGGAGCTTTCTTTGGAGCCATGGTAGCTTATTTAGTACTTGCAAGCACTAAAATGAGTGGAATATTATGAAATATTTCGTAGGAGCACTTGAGGGGACCTTCACTCACTGGTAAACAATGCCAGACTGGCTGGGTAGGGAGGCCACCCCGGCTCACACCGTGCATACGCGTCCCGGACGAACTACTATTTGCGAGTCAACCTATGAAAAGCGAGTCCATGTTTATACGAAAATACCCCTATGATTGGCGAAATTTACGACTGCCGAGAACTACGAAAAGCGCGGGACCACTGTACTATAATGGTAGTGAGTTTGTGTCAGCCCTCTCTAATATTGGAAATGATTGGTATAAAATACCAACACAATGGAAATATAAACACATATGCAGTATAATGTGATTCTTTATTGACAACGTTTTGCCCACACAGTGGGCATTTTCAAATCACAAACAGATCTTTATGGGTGGAAGGTACGTGAGTATTTATAGTCAGGTTCAGAATGCTGGGTCAGGTGGAGAATGCTGCATCTGATGATCTACCGAGTGGGATTATAGAGTCTAAAATCTTGGGTAGCTTGGAAGGGAGATTGGATAAGCTTGTGAGCAGACCTTCTGCAGTGTTCCTCCATTCCTTTGTTCTTATGTGGGATAGCGATGAAGAAGTTTCTTGGCAAGTAGTTCAGCTATGTTATAGAAGCCATTGTTCTGGTTGAAGTTGTCGGATATAGAGATAAGCGATGATTACAGGATTCTTCGGTATTGAGTGTTGTCTTCTCTGGCGATAAGTCTTGAGTTTCTGTAGTTTATTAAATGATTGTGTGAATTACAGTGTTGTACACAAATTTATCACCAAAAATTACAGACACAATGACTCCGACTTCCGAAAAGGTTATATTCAATTATACATGGGTGAAACATCAAGAGACCTCCAAACACGTATTTCAGAACACCAATACGCAAGCAGGTCTGACGATACAAGAAATACCTGTGTACAACACCATAATTCACACAACCATTTAATAAACTACAGAAACTCAAGGCTTATCGCCAGAGAAGACAACACTCAATACCGAAGAATCCTGGAATCATCGCTTATCTCTATATCCGACAACTTCAACCAGAACAATGGCTTCTATAACATAGCTGAACCACTTGCCAAGAAACTTCTTCATCGCTATCCCACATAAGAACATAGGAATGGAGGAACACTGCAGATGGTCTGCTCACAAACTTATCTAATCTCCCTTCCAAGCTACCCAAGATTTTAGACTCTATAACCCCACTCGGTAGATCATCAGATGCAGCATTCTCCACCTGATCCAGCATTCTGAACCTCACTATAAATACTCACGTACCTTCCACCCATAAAGATCTGTTTGTGACTTGAAAAAGTCCACTGTGTGGGCGTAACATTGTCAATAAAGGATCACATTATACTGCATGTGTTTATATTTCCATCTCTGATATTGTTTTAATGTCACCTTTGCACCATTTATAACATTTCTGGTATATTTTTAAGTGTTTATACAGCAGTGTACTATATATTGTAATAAAAAGAATAGAAGAAATCAGCTCTAATATACATTATTTAGGTATGCATACTGGTCAGAGAGTCTGTCGTAAGCCTGAGTCATCGGTAAACAGGTACGTTGCTAAGGAAGGAGATGCTGTATACAAAGCTCAAGAGAGTCACCAAATAGAATGAAAGGAACATGTAAAAGACCTAGGAATAATTATGTCAGCGGACCTTTCTTTTAAAGACCATAACAAGACAAAGATCACGACAGCCAGGAAGATGACAAGGTAAAAGAACTGATAAAAGAACTACAACAGTGAACCATCAGGGTGAACCTACAACACTGGTCAGGGTTCTACAACACTGGTCAGGGTTCTACAACACTGGTCAGGTTTCTACAACAGTGAACCATGGGGGTGACCCTACAATACTGGTCAGGGTTCTACAACACTGGTCAGGATACTACAACAGTGAACCATGGGGGTGACCCTACAATACTGGTCAGGGTACTACAACACTGGTCAGGGTACTACAACACTGGTCAGGATACTACAACAGTGAACCATGGGGGTGACCCTACAATACTGGTCAGGGTACTACAACACTGGTCAGGGTACTACAACACTGTTCAGGATACTACAACAGTGAACCATGGGGGTGACCCTACAATACTGGTCAGGGTACTACAACACTGGTCAGGATACTACAACACTGGTCAGGATACTACAACACTGGTCAGGATACTACAACAGTGAACCATGGGGGTGACCCTACAATACTGGTCAGGGTTCTACAACACTGGTCAGGATACTACAACAGTGAACCATCAGGGTGAACCTACAATACTGGTCAGGGTTCTACAACACTGGTCAGGATACAACACTGGTCAGGGTACTACAACACTGGTCAGGTTACTACAATACTGGTCAGGGTACTACAACACTGGTCAGGATACTACAACAGTGAACCATGGGGGTGACCCTACAATACTGGTCAGGTTACTACAACACTGGTCAGGGTACAACATTGGTGAAGGTACTACAACAGAGGTCAGGGTACTACAACAATGGTAAGGGACTACAACAGTGAACCATGGGAGGTGACCCTACAACAACACTGGTCAGTGCACTACTACACTGGTCAGGGTGCTACAACACTGATCAGCATACTACAACACTGGTCAGTGTACAACAACACTGGTCAGGGTATATTATGCAGTGAGCTACAGTAAAAATATTGTATAAAAAATGCTCCATAGTTCCAGGATTATTCTGAATCTGGACACGTGTTATTCCTGGTTAGTCAGCGACCAGGATAAGATAAAAAAAAGTTTATTTCTTTCTAAAGGTTACAATGTGTAATTACAATTTTGATTTGCTAAATACAAAGACAGCCACTATCATGCCAGGGCATTTTGGGCAGAGTAATCCTAACACATAGTAACTAATTAAAACTAGACAAGATAAAAAGAACACAGTAAGGGTGTAAGGATGGTATGGGTGGCAGCAGCGGCAGTGGTAGCAGCAGCATCCTAGCAGCTCTTATTCTTCAAGAAACCATCACTCATCAAAGCTTGTGATGGCCTAATTGAACGTAGGTTGGTAGACAGCAACCACCCAGGGAAGTACTACCGTCCTGCCAGATGACTGTGAAACAGAAACCTGTAACTGTTTTACATGATGGTAGGATTGCTGGTGTCTTTTTCTGTCTCATAAACACGCTAGATAACAGGGATATCTTGCTACTCCTACTTACACTTTGGTCACACTTCACAGACACGCACATGCATATATATATACATGCAATAAGCTCACAGTAAACAGGTGATTTCAAAATATGCAAAACAACCACTCTGAAAGAATAGAGAAATTCCAAGCGCTTTCATGACTACTCACAAGTAGTCACGAAAGCGCTTCGAATTTCTCTATTCTTTCAGAGTGGTTGTTTTGCATATATATACATACATCTAGGTTTTTCTCCTATTTCTAAATAGCTCTTGTTCTTCTTTATTTCTTCTATTGCATATGGGGAAGTGGAAAAGAATCTTTCCTCCGTAAGCCATGCATGTCGTATGAGGCAACTAAAATGCTGGGAGCAATGGGCTAGTAACCCCTTCTCCTGTAAACATTTACTAAAAAAGAGAAGAAAAACTTTATAAAACCGGGATGCTTGAATGTGCGTGGATGTAGTGCAGATGACAAGAAACAGATGATTGCGGATGTTATGAATGAAAAGAAGTTGGATGTCCTGGCCCTAAGCGAAACAAAGCTGAAGGGGGTAGGGGAGTTTCGGTGGGGGAAAATAAATGGGATTAAATCTGGAGTATCTGAGAGAGTTAGAGCTAAGGAAGGGGTACCAATAATGTTGAAGGATCAGTTATGCAAGGAGAAAAGAGAATATGAATGAGTAAATTCAAGGATTATGTGGATTAAAGTAAAGGTTGGATGCAAAAAGTGGGTCATAATAAGCGTGTATGCACCTGGAGAAGAGAGGAATGTAGAGGAGAGAGAGAGAGATTTTGGGAGATGTTAAGTGAATATATAGGAACCTTTGAACCAAGTGAGAGAGCAATTGTGGTAGGGGACCTGAATGCTAAAGTAGGAGAAACTTTTAGAGAGGGTGTGGTAGGTAAGTTTGGGGTGCCAGGTGTAAATGATAATGGGAGCCCTTTGATTGAACTTTGTATAGAAAGGGGTTTAGTTAGAGGTAATACATATTTTAAGAAAAAGAGGATCAATAAGTATACAAGATATGATGTAGGGCGAAATCACAGTAGTTTGTTGGATTATGTATTGGTAGATAAAAGACTGTAGAGTAGACTTCAGGGTGTACATGTTTATAGAAGGGCCACAGATATATCAGATCACTTTTTAGTTGTAGCTACACTGAGAGTAAAAGGTAGATGGGATACAGGAGGGCCCCACTTATATGGCGGGTTAGGTTCCAGGCTACCGCCGTAAAGCGGAAACCGCCGTAAAGTGGAACACCCTTTTTTTCCACTTACAAATGCATACAAACACTAGATAACAAGTTTACACTAACATATATTATGTTAGCAATAGAACCAGGCATCAAAAAACAATAAAAAAGTACAATACACACGTAGTGCACTCATTACTTACCTTAAAATATTAATCTAGGGTGAGACAAGTAGTATTTATTGTAAGAAATCAAGTGTGGTATGTATGGTAGTCAGCCAGCCAGGCTACCATACCAGGCCACCCCACCCACACATACTATTCTATGATATTTAAGCATCCCAGAGCGATAAAATGTATATACAATTCACTCATTACTTACCTTAAAATATAGGGTGAGATGAGTAGTATTTATTGTAAAAAATCAAGTGTGGTATGTATGGTAGTCAGCCAGGCTACCATACCAGGCCAACCCACCCACACATACTATTCTATGATATTTAAGCATCCCAGAGCGATAAAATGTATATACAGTTCACTCATTACTTACCTTAAAATATAGGGTGAGATGAGTAGTATTTATTGTAAAAAATCAAGTGTGGTATGTATGGTTGTCAGCCAGGCTACCATACCAGAGAGAAAGAATGAATGCATGAGAGAGGACAGGCGCAGAGTTATGTAAACAAACCAGGCGAAGGTAAGTTTTGTAAACAGTGTACACGTCTGGTTTGTGTACAAGTTACATTGTGTACAGGTTGTCTCTACATTGATACGGTAGAATAAATAAAGAAGAACACTCCCATTCTCATGTAACATCATTTTGAGAAGAAATGATGCTCTGAGTGAAGGCAATGGAAGTAAGTCACTCTGACTTTTTTGGGTTATCCTAGGTTCTCTACACATATGTTATGTATTTATGTTATGTATCGTGTTTATTATATAATTTTGAAAAAAATATCACGGATGGATTAATGAAAATGTGTATATTAACGTAATATACAACATTTAATGATACACCGAGCTCAGTGTAAACAAACAAACTGAACAGGTTGTGGACGATCACTCGGTCAGGCGAAATAGACGGTATTAATACGTGTCCAGTTTTAGTTCATTCATGTACATTTGTAAGAGTTTGTGAAACTTTTACCTTATAATATTTTTATTATTATTATAATAATTAAATCACGAAACAAATACTCTTACACTGTGTACAAGTTAGTACAGAATTATAGCTATAAAGTGAAGGCATACGAAAGGAATATTTTTCTACAGTTATCCCTAGTAACAGGTGACGGGCTAGAAAAAACGTAATTCTTCCGACACTTCTACAAACCGTTTGGTAAACATCTCATATATATTTGTATAAATTTTTATACTGTGGGTGCATGTATCATGTTTGTGTGTTACATAATGTGTTTCTTATATAATTTTGAACAAAATATCATAGATTAAGGGAAATGTCAATATTAACGTAATATGCGACATTAATGCGCCCATAACACAAGGCACAGATCACTCTTTGATGTTCCTCGTGTCCATCTCACACTATGTAAAAACTCAATGCACATAAAAGGCCCTAAAATCTGGAATTCATTACCTGTAAATATAAAAGAAACACTACCTGTTTATAAATTCAAGTCTCTTCTCAAAGATCACTTACTCACCCAAAACCAAATAAATACTGAATAACTGAACCTTATAAATTGTATATCTTAAATGTTTCTCACAATTATATCACATAAATGTTAAACCTAAAACCCAATCTAACTTTATTATTTTTTAAATACACTACCTAACAGAATACTCCATTCTACTGAATGTACAACAATGCATACAACCATATGACCTGTCTTTGTAATACTCACTTGTGCTTTATAGTAACCTGTTTACATTAATGTTTTATCACTGATTTCATCATTGCTTAGTTAATCTTAAGTTAATTTTAAGCCAGCCCGTAATGCTATGCATAGCATAAGTGGCTTTGGCATACTGCTCTTACCTGTATTTGTTGTACCTCTGTATGTGTGCTCAAATTTTTAAATAAAATAAATAAATAAATAAATGTGTACCTACATGCCAGCACAGTGTGTAAGTTTATTTAGGTACAGGTGTACACAAGTTTAATTATCAAGTACAATACATATAAAATATACAATAACTTTAAAACACTTGAAATTTTGGAAAGTTTCCAGACATAATAAGGAGATGTGCTCAGGGAGAATGTAAACAAACTCGGTGGCCAGCTGTGACCGTATTAGAAAGACAGGTGGGGGGAGCCGTATAGCGAGTTTTGGTCATAATTTGAAATGTCCGTATTAGTGGAACGCCGTAAAGCAAAACGCCGTAAAGCGGGGCCCTGCTGTACAAGGAGAATAGAAGCATCAAGGAAGAGAGAGGTGAAGGTTTATCAACTAAAAGAGGAGGCAGTTAGGGTAAGATATAAACAGCTATTGGAGGATAGATGGCCTAATGAGAGCATAGGCAATGGGGTCGAAGAGGTATGGGGTAGGTTTAAAAATGTAGTGTTTAGAGTGTTCAGCAGAAGTTTGTGGTTACAGGAAAGTGGGTGCGGGAGGGAAGAGAAGCAAGTGGTGGAATGATGACGTAAAGAGAGTAGTACGGGAGAAAAAGTTAGCATATGAGAAGTTTTTACAAAGTATAAGTGATGCAAGGAGGGAAGAGTATATGGAGAAAAAGAGAGAGGTTAAGAGAGTGGTGAAGAAAGGTAAAAAGAGAGCAAATGAGAGAGTGGGTGAGATGTTATTAACAAATTTTGTTGAAAATAAGAAAAAGTTTTGGAAATTAACAAGTTAAGGAAGCCTAGAGAACAAATGGATTTGTCAGTTAAAAATAGGAGAGAGGAGAGTTATAAAATGGAGAGGTAGAGGTATTGAGAAGATGGAGGGAATATTTTGAGGAATTGTTAAATGTTGATGAAGATAGGGAAGCTGTGATTTCGTGTATAGGGCAAGGAGGAATAACATCTTGTAGGAGTGAAGAAGAGCCAGTTGTGAGTGTGGGGGAAGTTCGTGAGGCAGTCGGTTAAAATGAAAGAGAGTAAGGCAGTTGGGATTGATTGGATAAAGATAGAAATGTTAAAAGCAGGTGGGGATATAGTTTTGGAGTGATTGGTGCAATTATTTAATAAATGTATGGAAGAGCGTAAGGTACCTAGGGATTGGCAGAGAGCATGCATAGTTCCTTTGTATAAAGGCAAAGGGGACAAAAGAGAGTGCAAAAATTATAGGGGGATAAGTCTGTTGAGTATACCTGGTAAAGTGTATGGTAGAGTTATTATTGAAAGAATTAAGAGTAAGACGGAGAATGGGATAGCAGATGAACAAGGAGGCTTTAGGAAAGGTAAGGGGGGTGTGGACCAGGTGTTTGCAGTGAAACTTGTAAGTGAACAGTATTTAGATAAGGCTAAAGAGGTTTTTGTGGAATTTATGGATTTGGAAAAGGCGTATGACAGGGTGGATAGGGGGGCAATGTGGCAGATGTTGCAAGTATACGGTGTAGGAGGTAGGTTACTGAAAGCAGTGAAGAGTTTTTACGAGGATAGTGAGGCTCAAGTTAGAGTATGAAGGAAAGAGGGAGATTATTTCCCAGTAAAAGTAGGCCTTAGATAAGGATGTGTGATGTCGCCGTGGTTGCTTAATATATTTATAGATGGGGTTGTAAGAGAAGTAAATGCGAGGGTCTTGGCAAGAGGCATGGAGTTAAAAGATAAAGAATCACACAAAGTGGGAGTTGTCGCAGTTGCTCTTTGCTGATGACACTGTGCTCTTGGGAGATTCTGAAGAGAAGTTGCAGAGGTTGGTGGATGAATTTGGTAGGGTATGCAAAAGAAGAAAATTAAAAGTGAATACAGGAAAGAGTAAGGTTATGAGGATAACAAAAAGATTAGGTGATGAAAGATTGGATATCAGATTGGAGGGAGAGAGTATGGAGGAGGTGAATGTATTCAGATATTTGGGAGTGGACGTATCAGTGGATGGGTCTATGAAAGATGAGGTGAATCATAGAATTGATGAGGGGAATTGATGAGCGGTGCACTTAGGAGTCTGTGGAGACAAAGAACTTTGTCCTTGGAGGCAAAGAGGGGAATGTATGAGAGTATAGTTTTACCAACGCTCTTATATGGGTGTGAAGCATGGGTGATGAATGTTGCAGCAAGGAGAAGGCTGGAGACAGTGGAGATGTCATGTCTGAGGGCAATGTGTGGTGTATATATAATGCAGAGAATTCGTAGTTTGGAAGTTAGGAGGAGGTGCGGGATTGCCAAAATTGTTGTCCAGAGGGCTGAGGAAGGGTTGTTGAGGTGGATCGGACATATAGAGAGAATGGAGCGAAACAGAATGACTTCAAGAGTGTATCAGTCTGTAGTGGAAGGAAGGTGGGGTAGGGGTCGGCCTAGGAAAGGTTGGAGGGAGGGGGTAAAGGAGGTTTTGTGTGCGAGGGGCTTGGATTTCCAGCGGGCATGCGTGAGCATGTTTGATAGGAGTGAATGGAGACAAATGGTTTTTAATACTTGACATGCTGTTGGAGTGTGAGCAAAGTAACATTTATGAAGGGATTCAGGGAAACCGGCAGGCCAGACTTGAGTCATGGAGATGGGAAGTACACTGTCTGCACTCTGAAGGAGGGGTGTTAATGTTGCAGTTTAAAAACTGTAGTGTAAAGCACCCTTCTGGTAAGACAGTGATGGAGTGAATGATGGTGAAAGTGTTTCTTTTTCAGACCACCCTGCCTTGGTGGGAATCGGCCAGTGTGTTAATAATTAATAAATAACTACATGAATCCACGTAGACCACAAAATGACCCAAGAATACTAGGAATGTAACCTAAATCTTGACAAAATAGAAGATCTAAGGAAGACAGCCCTGCTAACCCAAACACCGCCTCTGCCGCCAAACAATCACTTAACCCAAGCCTTCTCCTCCATAGCTTCACAGTATCTACTTTAGTGATACTATGAAAGCAAATTGCAGAAGAAACAGCAGCAGTAACAAAAGAATAACACCAAGGACTCTACAACTCAACATGTCTACCCAGCAGGACGCCGATGTATCGTCAACCCCCCTCATCACCGCCCAGGGAACATCAACAACAAACATGGCTGTCTTCCTGACACAATTAGCAATTACATTGTTGCTCCAGAAAATGAAAACAAAGCTATTAAAGCAACACTTGCGCGATATGAATCCAAGGTAACCATCCTCGAGAACAAGATCCAAAACCTTAAGAGAGAATTACATCAGGAAGTGCTGACACAGAAAATACTGTGAAAACAGCTATAGTTAGTCACACTGAGCAAATAACAACCCTAAATATGAAGACTGAAGAAGCAATCAAGGACTGGAATCAGAACATGCATACTCGACTGAGTGAATACTTTGATTTCCAAGACGACAAAACTGAACAAGATAAGTTGTCTGATGCAGTTATAATAAACAGCCCTCACATTCCTAGTGACATAACCCAAGCCCAGTGCAAAGATACTGCTATCAGGATAATACAAGACCACGTAAAAGTTATCCTGCAAAACAATGAAATCAAAGAAACACGTTTGCCAGGAAAACAAGGTAGCAGACACAGCTTTATGATCAGACTTCATTCATATGATAAAAGAAAGAACCTAATTAAATCAGCAATTACAATGAAAAATGGAGTGTTTATCAACGAGTGTCCAATGAGAAAATGTCAAAACCTTCTGTTCAGGTTGAGAAAACTTAAACAGGAAAACAAAATACATCAGTGTTTCACTCAAGATGGGAAAATACTAGTAAGGAAAACTTCAACAGGACAACAATATACCATCTCAAATGAGCATGATTTCTCTACCTTCCTTAGAAAAGCTGACATTTCCGTAACAGATTAGATTAGGGTCCTTTACACATATATATGTGTGGTGCATATAGTGTACGTTACTATTACATTATTGTGCATTTTTTTTTTACTAGCTAATACCAGCTACTTCAAATACTTTTTACTTCTTTTAATTGCTATTAAATGCTCAAATTTTGTGTTGCAAGTCAAATCTTACACCTAAATTAATGTTATTCATGGTTGCTACCTGTCCATTTAATTTTGTTTACCATTACTTATTTTAGACCCATTTACACTGTGTGAGCAATTAATGAATATACAACCAATTACATTATTGTGCAATTCCCAGAACTGTCATTTACTAGCTAGTACCAACTACCTTATATTTTTTTACTTTGTATAGTGCAATTAATTGCTCAAACTTATTACATATTACAAGTCAGATCTTACTCCTAAATCAATATTATATCATAGTGACTATCTGTCCATTTAACTTTCTTTACCATTACTTAATTTAGTCCCTTATATATTTTCTCCTTTATTTTAGCTTTAAATAACTACCTTAGTTCATATATTCACAATTGTTAAAATAATCAAGGTGCTATTTTCAGGTGCTGAAGTGTAATACGTTCATTATTTTAATATTATATTCCCTAGCTCCCTTATTTGATTACCACTTTTTTTGTTCACCACAACTTATTTTAGTCCCTTTTATATTGTCTCCTTTATTTTAACTTTAAAGAACTACCTTAGTTCATATATTTACATTTGTTAAAATAATTCAGGTGCTATTCTTTAGCTTTAGAATATTTACTTTGTCTTACACTTAAGTCTAATTATAGATCCACTATAAATCTTATGATTACAAGCACTGATCCTGATACCAACCTCTTATTGAATGAATTAAATGAATCAAACAGTTACTGTAATTACTACACAGCAGAACAAACAAAGGCACTTCTCAGAGCCAACAACAACATAACTGTCTTTAACTACAATGTCAGATCTTTAAACAAACATTACAATGACCTCAGAGCATTACTAAATTCCCTGTATGAGAGTATGTCCATCATTACTCTCACCGAAACCTGGCTAAAGCCAGATACTACAGACATCTATGTCATTCCTGGTTACACAGCCATACACAACTGTAGGCCAGATCAACAAGGAGGTGGCACAGCTATATACAGGAAGGCCCCACTTATATGGCTGGTTAGGTTCCAGGCTACCGCCGTAAAGCGGAAACCGCCATAAAATGGAACACCCTTTTTTTCCACTTACAAATGCATACAAACACTAGATAACAAGTTTACACTAACATATATTAAGTTAGCAATAGAACCAGGCATCAAAAAACAATAAAAAAGTACAATACACACATAGTGCACTCATTACTCCGCAGGGTGGAGCCGTTCAGCGCGCTCAAGAAAAAATCGAAAAATTATGGAAAATGAGTTATTCATACAGAAAAATAGCTTAACTCTTTGGCAACACAATGGTACAAGAATCAATGTTCTACAACGTTTCTACAAGAAATTATAGTCATTTATATCAGGTATGGTGGCGGCGATGTAGGTAGCGAGTATGCTCTCAACCCATATATTTTTTTGAATTTTTTCCTTGTTTTTTAATCGCTTTTTCTTTGCATTATTCTTTCTAATATAATAATTGATTATTTGGCATCATATAAGAGTAGTTGGAGCTTATCAATAGATGTCTAGCCTATCAGGAAGCACCTAGGTACACTCGGCAGTTCTCCCTCTCCAGACGGTGGCAGGTGAAATCACTTCATTATTACGCTTGTATCAGCTTATACATGTATATTAACTATACGGCTTATTTATCATTCAGAATTGATCTAATATGATATAATAATCACTATAAATAACAAACAAACATGTTATATACTCTAGACTGAATAAAATAGGCCATAATATAGCGAGAGTCCACCAGCAATATTTCGATATAAATGAGTTACTCCTCGTCCCCTTGTTCTATTGTTTGGTATGTGAGTGATAGAAAATGGTGTTTTGAAGAGGATAACTGCACTAGAACATCAGTTTACTAAGAAATACACCGAAAAAAATGCAATTTCCGCGCAAAAAAAAAATTTTTTTTTGAGACGGTAGGCCGGCCGACGTTCTAGGCCTATATCTCGGAAGTAACTTATTCACTTATTTCGCTCCATAACTCCATTATTAATGATTGTATTGAAATGATTTTCACAGACAATGTAAAACAAAGTGTGTTTGAAATTGAGACTTAAAATTTTTTGGAATATCTCAAATATTTTTTATTTTATGGGGGGTAAAAGGCAGATATTTTGGCGAATGCCAAAAATTCTGTCAAATGTATTTTTATTTAACTTGATAATAAGATATATTAGATGAAATGGCTATGTTAAAATGTCGTGCTAGTTGTATTCTAACAGTTGGGAATGTCGGAAGTGCCACTCGTAGTGCCAATTTGTCAGGTCGTGCTGCCATATATAAAAATTATGTTTATATTTTTTTCTCTGTTGTTTGTTGGCCAATCATACTGAAACTTTGTCACATGCTTCTACATATGCACCTCTAAAAGTACAACAAAAATAAAATAAATCGGTTGAAAAATAAAAAAAAAACCAGGACAGATGGGGTGCGCCCTTAAAATATTTAGTCTTAATCTAGGGTGAGACAAGTAGTATTTATTGTAAGAAATCAAGTGTGGTATGTATGGTAGTCAGCCGGGCTACCATACCAGGCCACCCCACCCACACATACAATTCTATGATATTTAAGCATCACAGAGCGATAAAATGTATATACAGTTCACTCATTACTTACCTTAAAATATAGGGTGAGATGAGTAGTATTTATTGTAAAAAATCAAGTGTGGTATGCATGGTAGTCAGCCGGGCTACCATACCAGGCCAACCCACCTACACATAACATTCTATTACATTTAAGCATCCCAGAGCGATAAAATGTATATACAGTTCACTCATTACTTACCTTAAAATATTTGTAGTCTTAATGTACTGTCAGGAGTAAGTAAATGAGATAAAACGAATAAATGAGAGAGAGAAAGAATGAGTGCATGAGAGAGGACAGGCGCAGAGTTATGTAAACAAACCAGGCGAAGGTAAGTTTTGTAAACGAAGTGTACACGTCTGGTTTGTGTACAAGTTACATTGCGTACAGGTTGTCTCTACATTGATACTGTAGAAAAAATAAAGAACAACACTCCCATTCTCATGTAACATCATTTTGAGAAGAAATGATGCTCTGAGTGAAGGCAATGGAAATAAGTCACTCTGACTTTTTTGGGTTATCCTAGGTTCTCTACACATATGTCGTTATGTATAATAATCTATGTAACTGTATTTGTGTATACCTGAACAAACTTACTTACATACATACGAAAGGAATAATTTTCTACAGTTACCCCCAGTAACACATTTTCTCTTATGTTAGATTAGAGAAAATGCTATTCTTGGCATCACTTGTACAAGTTATGTGGCTACCACATCTCATATTTATGTTTATTTATTCTATTGTAGGGTGTATTTATCATCTTTTTATGTTATGTATCGTGTTTATTATATAATTTTGAAAAAAATATCATGGATGGATTAATGAAAATGTGTATATTAACGTAATATACAACATTTAATGAGACTCGGTGATTACAGTGGACCCCCGCATAATGATCAACTCCGAATGCAACCAATTATGTAAGTGTATTTATGTAAGTGCGTTTGTACGTGTATGTTTGGGGGTCTGAAATGGACTAATCTACTTCACAATATTCCTTATGGGAACAAATTCGGTCAGTACTGGCACCTGAACATACTTCTGGAGTGAAAAAATATCGTTAACCGGGGGTCCACTGTATTATTATTATTATTAGCATTTCTAATATGGCGTCACTTGTGCAAGTCGTCTGCTACCACATCTCATATTTATGTTTATTTATTCTATTGTGGGGTGTATTTATCATCTTTTTATGTTATGTATTGTGTTTATTATATAATTTTGAAAAAATATCATAGATGGATTAATGAAAATGTGTATTTAACGTAATATACGACATTTAAATGAGACTCGATGATTATTATTATCATTACTAATATGACGTCTGGAGACATAAGACACTCTTACTGATTTTAATGTGTACCTGCACGCCAGCACAGTATGTAAGTTTATTTAAGTACAGGTATACATAAGTATAATTATCAGAGTACAGCAGGGCCCCGCTTTACGGCGTTTCACTTTACGGCATTCCGCTAATACGGTCATTTCAAATTATGACCAAAACTCGCTATACGGCTCCCCCCACCTGACTTTCTAATACGGTCACCGCGCCCCACCCTGTTTGTTTACATTCTTCATGAGCTCAGTAAGCACTAAGTCTCTCCATTCTGTCTGGAAACTCCAAAATTTCAAATGTTTTTAAAAGTTATTTCATATTTTATATATACTCTGATAATTATACTTATGTAGACCTGTACTTAAACTTACATACTGTGCTGGCATGCAGGTACACATTAAAATCAGTAAGAGTGTCTTATGTCTCCAGACGTCTTATTAGTAATGATAATAATAATCATCAAGTCTCATTTAAATGTCGTATATTACATTAAATACACATTTTCATTAATCCATCTATGATATTTTTTCAAAATTATATAGTAAACACGTTACATAACATAAAAAGATGATAAATACACCCCACAATAGAATAAATAAACATAAATATGAGATGTGGTAGCAGACGACTTGCACATTAGAAATGATAATAATAATAATAATAATAATCACCGAGTCTCATTAAATGTTGTATATTACGTTAATATACACATTTTCATTAATCCATCCATGATATTTTTTTCAAAATTATATAATAAACACGATACATAACATAAAAAGATGATAAATACACCCTACAATAGAATAAATAAACATAAATATGAGATGTGGTAGCTAGATAACTTGTACAAGTGATGCCAAGAATAACATTTTCTCTAATCTAACATAAGAGAAAATGTGTTACTGGGGGTAACTGTAGGAAATTATTCCTTTCGTATGTAAGTTTATTCAGGTATACACAAATACAGTTACATAGATTGTCATACATAACAACATATGTGTAGAGAACCTAGGATAACCCAAAAAAGTCTGAGTGACTTATTTCCATTGCCTTCACTCAGAGCATCATTTCTTCTCAAAATGATGTTACATGAGAATGGGAGTGTTCTTCTTTATTTATTCTACCGTATCAATGTAGAGACAACCTGTACACAATGTAACTTGTACACAAACCAGACGTGTACACTTTGTTTACAAAACTTACCTTCGCCTGGTTTGTTTACATAACTCTGCGCCTGTCCCCTCTCAGCACTCATTCTTTCTCTCCTCATTTATTCGTTTTATCTCATTTACTTACTGCTGACCCTACATTAAGACTACAAATATTTTAAGGTAAGTAATGAGTGAACTGTATAGTATACATTTTATCGCTCTGGGATGCTTAAATATCATAGAATTGTATGTGTAGGTGGGGTGGCCTGGTATGGTAGCCCGGCTGACTACCATACATACCACACTTGATTTCTTACAATAAATACTACTTGTCTCACCCTAGATTAAGACTATAAATATTTTAAGGTAAGTAATGAGTGCACTATGTGTGTATTGTACTTTTTTATTGTTTTTTGATGCCTGGTTCTATTGCTAACTTAATATATGTTAGTGTAAACTTGTTATCTAGTGTTTGTATGCATTTGTAAGTGGAAAAAAAGGGTGTTCCACTTGATGGCGGTTTCCGCTTTACGGCGGTAGCCTGGAACCTAACCAGCCATGTAAGTGGGGCCCTACTGTATATATAAAATATGAAATAAGTTTTAAAAACATTTGAAATTTTGGAGTTTCCAGACAAAATGGAGAGACTTAGTGCTTACTGAGCTCACGAAGAATGTAAACAAACAAGGTGGGGCGCGGAGACCGTATTAGAAAGTCAGGTGGGGGAGCCGTATAGCGAGTTTTGGTCATAATTTGAAATGACCATATTAGCGGAACGCCGTAAAGTGAAACGCTGTAAAGCGGGGCCCTGCTGTACTACTCACACCAACTAGAATGTATCATTAATGCTTGCACAAAGGATGAACATGGGGAATATATAACAGCTAAATTCAAATCCAAATACCTACAAAAACCTCTCACAGTGATAAACATCTACAGAGTACCACACTCAAACATTAGCCATTTTAGTGAAAACCTAGGAAGTACAGGTCCTCCATCACAAATCCAGCAATCAGTTATTCGGTTCCTTCAGTTATTCGGCACTAATTTCGGCTAGCATAATTTCAAATTTCCAGGGTCGCCACACCAACCTGCTGGTACTGTTTGGAGGCTCTACTTGCTGCATAAGTCATTCTAATTTCTTTTTCTCCATTTATTGTTATAACCTGCTGAATTTTAGCCCTTGCCATGGTTCCAATGAATAAAAGAAATGCTTTTCGTTGTGTAAAGCACCTACACAGTACACTGTCCATTAAGGATAAGGTGGCTTTGAAGCCACTGTCGGTTGCTATGAGCTCAGTCTCGTGATGCAGGAGAATATGCTTTATTAATACACTAATATCAATGCTACAGCTTACTGCCTACCACAACTGATCTAATATTACATAAAAAAACAATATAAATAACATAAAACATGTTAAATACCCCAGAATGAATAATATGTGGCATAATACCGAGCAGTTCGACGGAGGTATGAAGAGGATACGAGATACAAGAACCATTCTCCTGTCCCTGTCTTGGGGCTTATATTAGAGAAAATGGAGTGTAGCACAGGGCTAACTGTGATATACAATCGTACTGCACCATAAACCTGAAACAAAAAAGCTATTTTCTCTATATAGATTACCACACATAGCAGCATATGTGTAGAGAACCTAGGATAACCCAAAAAAGTTAGACAACATGGCTTATTTCTAGTGCCTGGCATGGGTTAACCATATATGATTTTTGGTAAATATTCGATTCCCAGCCAGGGTAGAAACATTGGGCTTGTTTCTTTACACCTGTTGTCTATGTTCCCCATCAATAAATGGGTACATGGGTGTTAGTCGACTGGTGTGGGTCGCATCCTGGGACACTGACCTAATTTCCTTGAAATACTCTGCATAACAATCGGCTTTCTATATAGTACTATGTCATTGATGTCAGCTATGTCCGTATCCCATGTACATGTACGTGTACATCTAGGTTTTTCTCCTTTTCCTAAATAGCTCTTGTTTTAGTTTATTTCTTCCATTGTCCACGGAGAAGTGGAAAAGAATCTTTCCTCCGTAAGCCATGCATGTCGTATGAGGCGACTAAAATGCCGGGAGCGATGGGCTAGTAACCCATTCTCCTGTAGACATTTACTAAAAAAGAGAAGAAGAAAAACTTTATAAAACTGGGATGCTTGAATGTGAGTGGATGTAGTGCAGATGACAAGAAACAGATGATTGCTGACATTATAAATGAAAAGAAGTTGGATGTCCTGGCCCTAAGCGAAACAAAGCTGAAGGGGATAGGGGAGTTTCGGTGGGGGAAAATAAATGGGATGAAATCTGGAGTATCTGAGAGAGTTAGAGCCAAGGAAGGGGTAGCAGTAATGTTGAAGGATCAGTTATAGAAGGAGAAAAGATAATATGAATGTGTAAATTCAAGGATTATGTGGATTAAAGTAAAGGTTGGATGCGAAAAGTGGGTCATAATAAGTGTATATGCACCTGGAGAAGAGAGGAATGTGGAGGAGAGAGAGAGATTTTGGGAGATGTTAAGTGAATGTATAGGAACCTTTGAACCAAGTGAGAGAGTAATTGTGGTAGGGGACCTGAATGCTAAAGTAGGAGAAACTTTTAGAGAGGGTGTGGTAGGTAAGTTTGGGGTGCCAGAACTTTGTATAGAAAGGGGTTTAGTTATAGGTAATACATATTTTAAGAAAAAGAGGATAAATAAGTATACAAGATATGATGTAAGGCAAAATGACAGTAGTTTGTTGGATTATGTATTGGTAGATAAAAGACTGTTGAGTAGACTTCAAGATGTACATGTTTACAGAGTGCCACAAATATATCAGATCACTTTTTAGTTGTAGCTACACTGAGAGTAAAAGGTAGATGGGATACAAGGAGAATAGAAGCATCAAGGAAGAGAGAGGTGAAGGTTTATAAACTAAAAGAGGAGGCAGTTAGGGTAAGATATAAACAGCTATTGGAGGATAGATGGGCTAATGAGAGCATAGGCAATGGGGTCGAAGAGGTATGGGGTAGGTTTAAAAATGTAGTGTTTAGAGTGTTCAGCAGAAGTTTGTGGTTACAGGAAAGTGGGTGCGGGAGGGAAGAGGAGCGAGTGGTGGAATGATGATGTAATGAGAGTAGTAAGGAGAAAAAGTTAGCATATGAGAAGTTTTTACAAACTAGAAGTGATGCAAGGAGGGAAGAGTATATGGAGAAAAAGAGAGAGGTTAAGAGAGTGGTGAAGCAATGTAAAAAGAGAGCAAATGAGAGAGTGGGTGAGATGTTATTAACAAATTTTGTTGAAAATAAGAAAAAGTTTTGGAGATTAACCTAGAGAACAAATGGATTTGTCAGTTAAAAATAGGAGAGAGGAGAGTTATTAAATGGAGAGTTAGAGGTATTGGGAAGATGGAAGGAATATTTTGAGGAATTGTTAAATGTTGATGAAGATAGGGAAGCTGTGATTTCGTGTATAGGGCAAGGAGGAATAACATCTTGTAGGAGTGAAGAAGAGCCAGTTGTGAGTGTGGAGGAAGTTCATGAGGCAGTGGGTTAAAATGAAAGAGAGTAAGGCAGTTGGAATTGATTGGATAAAGATAGAAATGTTAAAAGCAGGTGGGGATATAATTTTGGAGTGGTTGGTGCAATTATTTAATAAATGTATGGAAGAGGGTAAGGTACCTAGGGATTGGCAGAGAGCATGCATAGTTCCTTTGTATAAAGGCAAAGGGGACAAAAGAGAGTGCAAAAATTATAGGGGGATAAGTCTGTTGAGTATACATGGTAAAGTGTATGATAGAGTTATTATTGAAAGAATTAAGAGTAAGATGGAGAATGGGATAGAAGATGAACAAGGAGGCTTTAGGAAAGGTAGGGGGGGTGTGGACCAGGTGTTTGCAGTGAAACATGTAAGTGAACAGTATTTAGATAAGGCTAAAGAGGTTTTTTTGGCATTTATGGATTTGGAAAAGGCGTATGACAGGGTGGATAGGGGGGCAATGTGGCAGATGTTGCAGGTGTAAGGTGTAGGAGGTAGGTTTCTGAAAGCAGTGAAGAGTTTTTACGAGGATAGTGAGGCTCAAGTTAGAGTATGTAGGAAAGAGGGAGATTATTTCCCAGTAAAAGTAGGCCTTAGACAAGGATGTGTGATGCCACCGTGGTTGTTTAATATATTTATAGATGGGGTTGTAAGAGAAGTAAATGCGAGGGTCTTGGCAAGAGGCGTGGAGTTAAAAGATAAAGAATCACACATAAAGTGGGAGTTGTCACAGTTGCTCTTTGCTGATGACACTGCTCTTGGGAGATTCTGAAGAGAAGTTGCAGAGGTTGGTGGATGAATTTGGTAGGGTATGCAAAAGAAGAAAATTAAAAGTGAATACAGGAAAGAGTAAGGTTATGAGGATAACAAAAAGATTAGGTGATGAAAGATTGGATATCAGATTGGAGGGAGAGAGTATGGAGGAGGTGAATGTATTCAGATATTTGGGAGTGGACATGTCAGCAGATGGGTCTATGAAAGATGAGGTGAATCATAGAATTGATGAGGGGAAAAGGGTGAGCGGTGCACTTAGGAGTCTGTGGAGACAAAGAACTTTGTCCTTGGAGGCAAAGAGGGGAATGTATGAGAGTATAGTTTTACCAACGCTCTTATATGGGTGTGAAGCATGGGTGATGAATGTTGCAGCGAGGAGAAGGCTGAAGGCAGTGGAAATGTCATGTCTGAGGGCAATGTGTGGTGTGAATATAATGCAGAGAATTCGTAGTTTGGAAGTTAGGAGGAGGTACGGGATTGCCAAAACTGTTGTCCAGAGGGCTGAGGAAGGGTTACTGAGGTGGATCGGACATGTAAAGAGAATGGAGCGAAACAGAATGACTTCAAGAGTGTATCAGTCTGTAGTGGAAGGAAGGTGGGATAGGGGTAGGCCTAGGAAAGGTTGGAGGGAGGGGGATAAAGGAGGTTTTTGTGTGCGAGGGGCTTGGACTTCCAGCAGGCATGCGTGAGCGTGTTTGATAGGAGTGAATGGAGACAAATGGTTTTTAATACTTGACGTGCTGTTGGAGTGTGAGCAAAGTAACATTTATGAAGGGATTCAGGGAAACTGGCAAGCCGGACTTGAGTCCTGGAGATGGGAAGTACAGTGCCTGCACTCTGAAGGAGGGGGTGTTAGTGTTGCAGTTTAAAAACTGTAGTGTAAAGCACCAATCTGGCAAGACAGTGATGGGAGTGAATGATGGTGAAAGTTTTTCTTTTTCGGGCCACCCTGCCTTGGTGGGAATCAGCCAGTGTGTTAATAAAAAAAAAATATTATTATTATTATTGTTCTTATTTTCTTATTTGTTTGTTTGGTTATCTTATTGAAACTTGGGCAATGTATGACGGAAAGATACTTCTTAATGTACACCATAAAAGAAAGAAATCAGACCATAAATAGCAGAGTTCACCTCTTAGCCATTAGCAGCCGCTTAGCGGTATATTTTTGTATGGTTTTTATGGTTACACGTGTATTCTCGTTTTTTCAGTCTCATTTGACAGATGGAAGCTATATTACAGAAATAGATATGGTTTTGATTGCTTTCATGATGAAAAGTACCTTGAAATTACACTTACAGTAGCAGAAAAGTTCTATTCTTTAGCGATGCTTGAGTAAACAAATGACGTCACCGTCCAATACCTGTCCGCTTGCCAGTCCAAATTCCAATGTGCAGTCAAGAATGGGTTGACATTATACAATTATTACAATAATGCAGTATTCTGCATGACAGTAAATTTTCTATTTTTTTGTGTGAATAAAAATTCCAAATGGTAAGCAAGAGTAATATAAGAGGGGCCTGTAGCCATGACTAATGAACAGAGAAAATGTTATATTAGTGCCAGGAATGTCTGCATTGTTTATTCTGACCCTTTTTTGAAACTGGCATTTGTGAAATTGGCCAAATTTCCAATTTCTGACCACTTTATTGGGTATTTGAAATAGGTGAATGAGCGATTTCTTGTACTCAGTCGACAGACTAGAAGTAATTAAGTTTATTCAGGTACTATACACAAATACAGTTACACAGATTATCATACATAGCAGCATATGTATAGAGAACCTAGGATAACCCAAAAACGTCAGAAAAAGTGACTTATTTCCAGTACCTGGCTTGGGCTTGCCATGATTTTTGGTAAATATTGTTTTTTTCTCAGTTGTTTGTTGGGCTATCTCATTAAAACTTGGGCAATGTATGATGGAAAGATGCTTCTTAACGTACACCAAAAATAAAAAAGACGGACAATAAATAATGGAGTTCACTTCTCAGGCATTAGCTGCCTCTTTGTGGTATATTTTCGTATGGTTTTTATGGTTGTATTCTCGTTTTTTTGGTCTCATTTGATACAATGGAAGATACATTACAGAAATAGACATGATTTTAATTGGTTTCTTCATGAAAAGTATCTTGAAATTGAGCTCAAAGTAGTGGAAATGTTCGATTTTTGCTGATATTCAATGAACTTTGTTTAAGTCAAGTTGGTTAATTTTATTAAGTGTATTCTAACCTAACCACTCTGTAATCCGGTAAACTCAGTAATCTGGCACGCTACAGGTCCCAATGATGCCGGATTTGTGATGGAGTACCTGTATGATTATTGATGCACACATGAATAAAGATCACTTACAACTCTCAGGTGACTTCAATATAAATCTCCTGCAAGACCAGGACCACACACATTACTGAATTCACGAACACTATGAGTAACTGCTTGCTGCTACCAACAGTAACAAAACCTACAAGAATTACAGAGACTAGTGTTTCCTTATTAGACCACATCTGGAACAACACAAAAATAACAAAAACAGGCACAATACCATGACTGGAACGATACACAAATAACCCGCACATAGAAGAGAGGAGTTTACGACGACGTTTCAGTCCGACTTGGACCATTTACAAAGTCACACTAACCAGAAGTGGAACAGGACAGCTATATATAGGCAGGCGGCGGCGGCGGCGGCGGCGGCGGCGGCGGCGGCGGCGGCGGCGGCGGCAGCAGCAGCGGCAGCTGCGGCAGCACGCGCAGCAGCAGCAGCATATGTGAACTAAGGAGGAGCCAGTCAAATATAAAGAAAGGGGAGCACTGCAAGGGAGCTAGGTGCCCATAGAGGAAGAGCAAGTGCACAGAGGTGGGGGGAAGGGGAAGTGATGAAATAAATAATGAAGGAACAGAAACAACACGACAGAAGAAAGACAAAAAGGAAAGGGAAAGGGGAAGAGGGAGAAGAAGAAAAAATGAGGAATCAGGTTAAGTCACGAGTGTTCTGAAGTTTGGAGCATTTTACAATGTACTGTAGTGGGAGAGGAAGGCATCTACGGAGACAAAGCCAGGACTAAGATTCATACAAGGAAAGTTGTGTATTAGAGAGGATTCAGCAAGACAGCAACTGTTAAAGTTGGAAGTAGGGAAGACAGTTTTAGCAGAAGACCAGTCTATATGATGGCTGTGATCTCTGACGTGACAGAAAAGAGCATTGTTAGTGTCGGCAAGCCTAACACTATTTTTGTGCTCCCTAAGTCTGTCAGAAAGAGATCGGCCAGTTTCTCCAAAGTATTGAAGAGGACAGGAGGAGCAAGAAATAGAGTAGACACCAGGAACATCTGTAGAGGGAGGAGAGGTATGAACGAGATTAGTACGAAGTGTTAGTCTGGCGGAAAGTAAGCTTGATGTCTAAGGGACGGAGAGAATTGTTGAGATTAGAAAGACCGGAAATGTAGGGAAGGCAGAGGACAGAAGAGTTCCCAGGAGTAGAGAGTTTGGGAGAGAAGAAATTACGTTTAGCTCGTGAGAAGGCAGAGTCTATGAAATGGGAAGGGTAGCCAAGACAGGAAAACGAATTATGAAGAGTGGAAATTTCTGCTGGAAGGAACTGAGGATCACAGATGCGGAGGGCATGGAAAAAGAGGGAGATAAGAACACTTTTCTTGACAGGGGAAGCATGATAGGAGAAGTAGTGAATGTACATGCCACTGTGCATAGGTTTTTGGTAAACAGAAAAGAAAAAACCTATATCTGAGTGGTGGACATGGACATCAAGGAAAGGAAGCAAGGAATTAGATTCCCATTCAGCTTTAAACTTAATGGAAGGGGCAAGATTATTAAGAGCTTCACGAAAAGGTTGGAAGAGATTGGAGTCATGAGGCCACAGAGCAAAGATAGTCATCCACATAGCGAAGCCAGAGTGAAGGTTGCACATCGATGGTAGGGAGAAGAACAGTCTCGAAGTATTCCATGTAAAGATTAGCAAGGACAGGAGAGAGAGGAGAGCCCATAGCGACGCCGAAGTTTTGAGAATAATATTTCCATTGGAAGGAAAAGGAATTAGAGTCCACACAGAGGCGGATAAGATCAAGAAAGACTTCAATAGGTATAGGGAGATGTAGAAACCCTTCAAGGGCCTTCTCTCTAAGGAAATCAAGGACATCATCAAGAGGGACATTGGTGAAGAGGGACTCAACGTCAAGACTAAGCATCTTACAGGTTGGGAGAGAGCGAACCCGTTCAATGAAGTCTTGAGAGTGACGGAGGTGGGCAGGAGAAAAAGTACCAAGAAAGGGAGTGAGGGTTTTGGCCAGCCAAGAAGCAAGAGAATAAGAGACAGAACCTCTAGAGGATATGATAGGACGAAGAGGAATATCAGGTTTATGAGTTTTGGGAAGGCCATAGAAATAGGGAAGAGAGGGACAGATGACACGAAACCGTGAACAAGGTCAAAGTCAGGAGGACAGAGGTCGGAGAGAGTCCTTAGTTTCTTGTTGAAAGTTTTCTTGATGCGATCAAGAGGGTTGGAAACAAGAGGAGTGTAGGTACGTGAGTCAGAGAGCAAGACATCAGCTTTACGGAGGTAATCCTCGCGATCAAGGATAACTACTGAATTACCTTTGTCAGAAGATAGTATGACAATGTTAGTGTTAGATTTAAGAGAAGAAAAGGCAAGTTGGTAACGGCGCGGAAGGTGGTGATTCTTAGAAAACAGACTAACAAGAGCAGGAAGGAGAGCGCCATGAAAAGTGGACAAGTCAGGAAGATTACGGGAGCGAGATTGACGAAAGGAATCAAAAGAGCTAATCAGGGAAATACCAGTGCAAGGGGTAGGCGAAGTGGCAAAGGAAAGGCCAAAACCAAGAAGTTCAAGCTCATACTGAGAGAGTGAGACAGAAGACAAGTTAGTAACACAGTCAGTGAGGGAGAATTTAGACCAAGGGCTAGCTGAGATGAGATGTTGAAGTTTATGCTGTAGTTTAGAAGAATGAATTTGTGTATTCAGGTGAGCAGTGTCAAATGCAATGGTAGAGAGAAGGTTACAGAGATCTTGTGGTAGAGCCGCAAAGAGAGCACGTTGACGCTGACGGAAAGTAAAGAAGGCATCTTCAACCTGTGACTAAGTAGAAAGAATGAGCTGTTCAAGTAGGAGACGGGCATGATCAGGAAAGGGAGTGCCCAGTGGGTTGGGTTTCAGGAAATGGGAGAAGGAAGATGGCAGAACTTGTTCAGCAAGACAGTCACGTAGGAAGCGAAGCTGATTCTTATGACGCCTGGTAGCAATAAGAGCAGCCTCATAAGATCGAAAGAGGAGTTTAAAAGAGGGAAGAACATTAAAAAAGTTGGAGAGAATATGACGCTTAACTGCGGGGTCCATAAATAACAAAAAAAGGCACAATACCGTGACGATACACAAATAATCTGCACATAGAAGAGAAAACAACACAATATCCCCTTTAAAATCAGGCATAATCACAGATAATACCACAGACCACTACCCTACCTTTCTCATAACCAATCTAATTAAATTACCCCAAGACACTACTAAAGTAACCTTCAGGCTTCATAATGAGGCAGCCATTAATAACTTCACAACAGCAAAGACAAACATCAACTGGCTAACCGAGCTAGAAACCTATACAGATATTGATGAATGTATTAATAATTTTCTAAAAAAGACCCAATACCTCTATAACAAGCACTGCCCTAAAAAAAAAAAAAACAGATCACAGCTAAGAGACTGAACAGTCCCTGGCTAACACCCAGTATCCTCAAATCCATAAATACAAAGCACCTATACAAAAAACAGTACAGAATGGGTCACATAACCAGAGACCAAACAAAACGTTATTCGTCAGCCCTAACCAGCCTGATAAGAAGGGCAAAAAAATTGTATTATGAGAACAGGTTATCCAACTTAAAAGGTGATATAAAAAAGACCTGGAAAACCCTATCTGAAATTCTAGGAACAAAACAGATAGCTGGCAACAGAGTAATCAAACTAACAAAACCAGATGAACCCCAACTCCCACCAACTGAAACAACAAACAGACTCAATGTTTTCTCCACCATAGGAAAAAACCTTGCCGATAAAATCCCAAGCTCAAATACCCCACCCAATGACTACCTCACTGGTAACTACCCGAACAGATTGTTCCTAGCTCCGACTAACCCAACAGAAGTCTCCCTTATTATCAACACACTAAAAAACAAGACAGGAGATTTAAATACCCTACCACCCTTTGTATACAAAAAAAACTTCGCAAGTGCTGTCACCAATCATTGCAACACTCTTTAACAAATCCATCGAATCCTCTACCTTCCCCACAGTTCTCAAAATAGCGAGGATCACCCCGATACATAAAGGAGGAGATCAAACAGACTTGAATAACTATAGGCCAATTTCCAACTTACACCCTCTCTCTAAAATCTTTGAAAATTAATTCATAAGTGAATCTATTCCTACCTTACCTCCCACAACATACTCAACCCCTGTCAGTTTGGGTTCAGGCCTAATAAAAATACAAATGATGCTATTATACACATGCTAGAACAAATATACATTGCACCCAAGAAAAAAGAAGTCTCACTGGAGATCTTCATTGATTTACGTAAAGCTTTTGATACAGTTGACCATGATTTGCTGCACATAAAATTGTCTCACTATGGTATAAGAGGGCACTCACTCAACTACCTAAAGTTGTACCTTCAGCAACAGAAGCCAATATGTGTACACAAATGGAGCAAACTCTTCCATACAGCCAATTACAGTTGGTGTCCCACAGGGAAGTGTCCTTGGTCCCCTTTTCTTTCTCATTTACATAAATGACCTACCAAATGCATTGCAACTACTCAAACCCACAGTATTTGCAGATGACACTACATACGTCTTCTCTCACCCAAGCCCAGTCATGCTAGCCAATACTGTGAATACCGAATTACAGAAAGTATCTACCTGGATGATGATTAACAAACTTACTCTCAATATTACCAAAACCTACTTCATACAGTTTGGAAACAGAACCACAGATGTCCCTCTTAACCCTCTGACTGTTTTGGTCGTATATATACGTCTTACGAGCCAGTGTTTTTGGTCGTACATACGATTCGCAAATCTTAAATTTCGTTTATAGTAGCTCCTCAAGGAACGGATTAATTACAAAAAATGAGGGACCACTGTATACTCAATAATTCTAGCAGCTTCAAATCAAGCAGGAGAAAGCTGGTAGGCTCACGTGTGAGAGAATGGGTCTGTGTGGTCAGTGTGCACCACATAAAAAAAAATCCTGCAGCACGCAGTGCATAATGAGAAAAAAAAAACTAAACGTTTTTTGGATTAAAATGCCAACTTTGAGGTGTATTTTTGTATAGTATTTATCGTTGTATTCTCGTTTTCATGGTCTCACATGATAAAACGGAAAACATATTGTAGAAATACAGATGATTTTGATTACTTTCACGATGTAAAGGACCTTGAAATTGAGCTCAAAATAGCGGAAATGTTCAATTTTTACCAATGTTCAAGAGTAAGCAAATCACACCACACATCCAATACATGTCAACTGGCGAGTCTAATATTCTTTCACTAGTGCACTGATATTATTTATACCATTTTTACAATAATGCAGTAGTCTGCATAACAGTAAATTCTGTACTTTTTGTATGAATAAAAAATCAAAATAGAAAGCAATAGTAATATAAGAGGGGCCTAAAGATGTGACTAATGAACAAAGGATATGTTATTTTAGTGCCAAGAATGTCTACACTGTTTATTCAGGACCCTATTTTGAAATTGGCATCTTTTTTTTAATTTGCATGAAATTGGCCAAATTGCCAATTTCTGACCACTTTACTGGGTAGCTCAAATTGGTAAATGGGCAGTTTCTTGTACTCAACTGACTGAAAAAATGGAGTTCTAAACAAATAGCTATGAGTTTGGTCAACTGGAAAAACGGAATTGGCGAAAAACAGGGCTCAAAGTCGGCAAATTTGCCGCTGCCTATGTCGCCGAGACCGCTAACTTTGAGAGAGCGTAATTCCATGAGTTTTCGACCAAATTTCATACTTTTGGTGTCCTTACCATTGGGAAAAGATTCTCTATCATTTCATAAGAATTTTTTTTTTTTCAAAAAAAAAAAAAAAATTGCGACATAGAATGACAGTTTCAGAAAGGGGCTTGAGACAGTCAAAGGGTTAACACAATGATAAATGGATCACCTATCACAAAGCTCACAGAGGGAAAATTCTTAGGAGTCCACCTTGATAATAGACTCAAATTTCAAACACATATACAATACATTTCCAAGAAAATCTCCGAGACATACTATCAAAGATACGGTATTATGTTCCACAGTCAGCCCTCCTGGCCCTATATCACTCACTTATTTACCCCTATCTCACCTATGGAATTTGTGCATGGGGCTCAACAACAATAAATCATCTCAGATCATTAATTACCCAACAAAAGGCTGCAGTCAGAATGATAACAAATTCCCACTACAGGCAGCATACTCCAACAATATTCAAAATTCTAAAATTACTCACTGTACAAAACATCCATACTTATTATTGTACCTACTACATACATAGAACACTTAACTCGGACATAAACCCTCCCCTCAAACTTCTCCTTACCAACCTCAACAGAACACATGACCACGTGTGCATCTCACACTATGTAAATACGCAATGCACATAAAAGGCCCAAAAATCTGGAATTCATTACTGTGAATATAAAAGAAACGCTGTCTGTTTATCAATTCAAGACTCTCCTTAAAAACCACTTACTCACTCACAACTAAATAAATACTGATTAACTGTATCTCAAACTATGTTTTTTGTAATTACATTACCTAATAGAATACTCCATTCTCTTGAATGCTCAGTAACTCATCAATTGTGCTACAAATCTGTACAACTATAAAGCCTCTTATTTGAAATACTCATCTGTACCTCATGTTGTAATTTGTTTACTGTATTTTTACCAATGAATATATCATTGCTTAGTTAATCTTAAGTTAATTTTAAGCCTGCCCATAATGCTCTGCATACAAGGGGCTTTTCGCATGTACACCAAACCACTGTATTTCTTTTGTACAACTATGTATCATATCCTAATAATAATAAATAAATAAATAAACTATACAGTGGACCCCAGGTTAACGATATTTTTTCACTCCAGAAGTATGTTCAGGTGCCAGTACTGACTGAATTTGTTCCCATAAGGAATATTGTGAAGTAGATTAGTCCATTTCAGACCCCAAACATACACGTACAAACGCACTTACATAAATACACTTACATAATTGGTCGCATTCGGAGGTGATCGTTATGCGGGGGTCCACTGTACTTAAAATTAGACAAGAAGTAGTGGTTAACCGTTTTACAATCTTATTTAAACTTAATACAAATGTGAGGTAGTAACGTGGAGTAAGGTTCCATAAAATAACCTTGAAATTGCACACAAAATCTATATTACAAGTAATGGTTCAGGTAGTAATAATTTATGAATTGGCAGAATTAAAAGCCTGGACAATTTTCTTCTTCTTATTCTTCTTAGTAATCTTTGTTCCCATTGTTCCCGGCATTTTAGTTGACTTTTACAACACGCATGGCTTAAGGAGGAAAGATTCTTATTCCACTTCCCCATGGATATAAAAGGAAAAGTAATAAGATCAAGAACTATTAAGATAAAATCAAAGAAAACTCAGATGAGTGTGTATAAATAAATATGTACATGTATGTGTAGTGTGATCTAAGTGTAAGTAGAAGTAGCAAGACGTACCTGTAATCTTGCATATTTATGAGACAGACAAAAGACACCAGCAATCCTACCATCATGTAAAACAATTACAGGCTTTCATTTTACACTCACTTGGCAGAACAGTAGTACCTCCCTGGGTGGTTGCTGTCTACCAACCTACTACAGATAGATAGATAGATGATAGATGATATCAAATCAAATCAAATAAAAGTTTATTCTCTATAAGGATTACAATGCGGGCTTTACAGATTTTGGTTATTGTGTGGTTTACATGTAGTAAAATACTAATTACAGAGGGGGCCACTAGAACACCTAGCACGGCTAGGCATTTCGGGCAAACTTAGATTAATTCTTAACCCTAAATTGTAACAAATTGTGGAGTAAGTTGACTAAATATTAAGTGACTAAATACTAGTTTGTGAGTTTAGCAATGTGAATGCTTTTGTTTTGGCACAATACATAGTTTCTATATTGGAGTATCATAGGCAAACTTATGACTAAATAGGAATCATTATTTTAAGATTAGGATACGTATTTCTGTCCTTATAGTCAACTATAGCTCATTCTAGCTCAATACACAGACTATACCAAAGTCATTACATTAGACCTTAGTGCAATTACAAGTGAGAGTCTTGTGCTATTTTTAATTTGTATTTTTATATTATTAGTTTATACCTAGTTGTACTTTAGCTCATTCTAGCACAACACATAGACAACATCAACTTCATTATGTGTATTAGTGACTATACTCTACATGACCAAAATGTTACAGCTATATACTTGTCCAAACTTCCCACCACTACAGATATCAGTACTAAAACTCAACACACAACTCAGGATATAAATAACCATAATTTAAACCTAGAAGATGATTGATCACGTTGACCCTGATCTAAACCTACATAATCTGACACACAATCAAAACCTATTGGAAAGTAACTGCCTTTACTACACAGCATCACAAGCCAGCCACATCCTAAACAATGAAAAAAAGTCTATCAGTATTTTAACTACAACATCAGGTCCTTAAGCAAAACACTTTTAGACCCCCTTTGGCACCCCTTTAAATTAAACAAAAGACACCCTTCTCCTGCTTAAACCCCTACTGAGCCGGGCTTAAACAGGACACAATAGATTCTACCCTCTACCGGAAACCAGAAAATCCACAACTCCCAGACCAAAACCAAGGGGGGGTGGAAATGCAATCTATTACTAAAAACCAATTATTTTGTTTTAAAAGCACCAATTGTTTTGGATGAATATGGAGAATACATTTTTGCTAAATTTTTACGTTTAAAAAACCTTAAGACGCCTTTTAAAAAGGGGTTTGCCATTTCCCGGGATACCCCCACCCCAAAAAACCCAAACTTCAGTAAAAATTTAAAAAGGCACTAATAACAAACAGACAAATGAATAAGCACCAATTTCTTTTAGCTGGAAAGACTTCACACCCAACCCTTTGGGGCCCTCCCTAGATAAACAGCCTGAAAACGATTTCATCAACAAATAACAAAAACACTTCTCAAAAACCAAACAATAACAAAACCCAAACCCGGGCTCACTAAAAACAAGTGCAACTATAATAACCCCCAATATGGACCAATATACTAGCCCCCCTTAAACAGGGATAATAAACAGATAGCCTACAGACCACTACCCAAAACCTTCCTCTTGACAAACATTAGTAAACCCCCCCTTTTAAATTTACAACAAAGTCTCTTTTAGCCCTCCATGATAGGCCTAAATAAGGAATTTTCACAGCGGGACCAGAGACTTTTAAATTTGGGCCTACAAATTTCCCCAAAGGGGCCAATGGTATTGATGACTGGACAGACATTTTTTTTTTAAAAAACTACTTAACTAAAAACCCAAAAAATTTTTCCCTATAAAAAAAAAACCCGGGATAAAAAAACAAACGGTTTGGGTTTTGCCCAGGGCCCAAACCCAAACACCATTCTGAAACCCCATTGATAAGAAACACCAATAAAAAAAGCAATATAGACGGGGGCTTAATACCAAAGATTTTTTCTTAAACACATTCATCAGTCCTCACCAAAGTAATAAAGAAAGCCAAACAACAAAACTACCCAGTAGTTTTACACTGACACAAGAGGAGATAAAAAAAAAGACCGGGAAAAACAACTCCCCTCAGATTCTAGGGACCCACAAATTAAAAAAACCCAAAAATATTGTCCTAATTTAAAAACCTAATGAAACCCCCCATTTCTTCTAAAACCATAGGTTCAAATCTCACCAATAAAATCCCACGTACCAATCCCTTTGCCGGGGTTTTAACCTAGATGGGGAATTTTCCCCCAAATCCTTCTATTTTTACCCCAAATTTTCCCCGGAAAGGGGGGGCCCCAAACCCGAATTATAAAGTCACTTAAAAAAAACTAAAGGGAACCCTGCCCCTCATGTCCCCCCCTTTATTGTAAAAAGGAGTGGGCCCATTCCTTTTCGCATATTATCCCCTTTACTTTTTAAAAAGGGCCCAACTAGAAACTAGACCTTCCCGAAAAAAAATCAAGAGGGGGGGTTTGATTTCCCAAATTCAAAATTTTATAAACCCTTTCAAAAATTTAAAAACTATAAAACCAAATTTATAAAACTTACCTTTTGCTATCCAAAATTTTTGGAAAAAAACTCGTGCAAAAGGGAGCCCTGTATTCATTTTAACGTCACAAAACATACTCAACCCCCGGGCCAATTTGGTTCAGGAAAAAAAAAACACAAACGATGCAACATAAAAATGCTAGCCCTGTTTTTACACAGCTTGGGGAAAATAAGGGAAAAATTCCACTAAAAAATTTTTTATTGACCTAAAAAAACTTTTGACCCCAAGTAAAAACCCAGGGCCCACCCCAAACCAACACAAATTTACCTTTAATGGTATAAGGGGCCTTTGCGCTTGCATATTTCTAATCTTCCCTTTTCTAAAAGGATCAGTATGTCACCATTTAAAACCAGCATCAAAACACAGAAACTTTGATGGGGGGAGTTCGGGCGGGAAGTTCCCTTGGCCCCCTGCTTTTTTCCACATATACTAAATTTGATTTTCCAAACCCAAAACTCACACCGGGGAACCCATTCCATTGCTAAACGACATGACTTATTCATCTCCCCCTAATCTTCCCACCCCCCAACACCATTGTTTAATGAGGAGCTGATCAAAATTCGACTTGGTTTGGCCCGCCAATAAATTTAAACCTTTAAACTTGCCAAAACCTACTACATTATGTTTGGTAGCAGAGCAGGAGATGGAAAATTTAAACATTAAGATCGACAACACTCTAATTGCCAGGGCAAAATTTGAGGGCAAATTCCTGGGGCCTAAAACCCACAACAACCTGAACTTCAGCACCCATATCCAACATAAAACCAAAAAAGTACCCAAAAAGGGTTTGGGGAAACCTCTCCAAGATACGATACTATGTGCCCCCAAACTCCCCCTTCTCACACTAAAACCATTCACTTAATATCCATACCTCACCTATTCTATCTGTCCCTTGGGTTTTTAAAACTCCCAGCAACACACCTAAAGCCAATAAAAAACCCCAACAAAAAGCCGCAGAAAAGAATAATCACAAAATTTCCCACCCCTTTGGCAACACCCCCCCCCCCCAGTTTTCCCTAAAACAACCTTACCCCTTTTTCAGTACATCCACACTTCTACTAGGGCAATCTACATCTACAGGACCTTAAATTCCAATTTTAAACCTTGCCCCAAAAACGCTTTTTTTCTTGATTTTTGTGACAGAACCCACAGGAAACAAAAACCAGACCCAAACTCTCCAGCCATTCCCCCCGTGTCCACTAAACCCTTAAAAAAATTTCAAGTATGTCAAAGGGGCCCCAAAAATCTGAAACCCCCCTACCTTAAAATTCCAAAACTGCAGACACATTCATCACCTAAAAAACTACCATCAGAAAAACATTTTATCTCCCGATACACCCTTTTCCAACAAATAATACAAAAACCCCACCGGGTGGTTCACACTTACACTCACCACCCCCTTTTTAAACCAAAAAAACAGAAAAAACAACCCAAATCTAAAAAATAATGAATTTTTAACTAGTCTTAATTTGGGCTTGTGATACTCCAATACTAAAAAACAAATGTAAATCCCAAAACAAAACATTCACATTGCAAAACTCACAACTAGTTTTTTAGCCCATTTACCCAAAATTTCCAACTTCCCTCTTTTTTTGAAATATTTTAAAATTTAAATTTAAAATAAGTCTCCCCCAAAAATGCCCAGCCATGCTAGGTGTTTTTAGGGGTAACCCCTCGAAAATTTTTATTTACTACATGTAAACCACACAAAAAACCAAATTCTGAAAACTCACATTGAAAAACCTTAAGAAAAAAAAACTTTGAATTTTAAATTTTAAATTTTGGAAAATAGTGAGTGAAAATTTGGGGAAACCACCAGGTGGTTTTTTTTTATTTAAAAGTTAGGGGGTGTACCCGGGATAAAATGTTTTCCCAAAAAAATTAATTGTGATAAAATGAAGAGTGGGAGGGGGCCCCTGTCAAAAAATTTTTAAAATGAAAAAAAAAAAAAAATTTTTAAAGTGATTTAAAAAAATTTTAAAAGAAACCCTAAAAAAAGGGTATGGTTTTGTCGGGTTAAAAACAGTAGGGGGAGTTAGAAGATGGGGGAAAGGAAGTATTAGGGAGTTTGGCGAGAACTTTTTGGGAATTTTAAAAATTGTTAAGGAAGAAACAGAGGCAGTAATTTCATGCACTGGTCGGGGAGGTAAACCACCCTTTTAGGACTGAAGAAGAGCAGAAAGTACGTGTGGGGGAGGTACGGGGAAGGCATTACTTTAGAATAAAAGGGGGAAAAAGCAGCTGGAACTGGGGGGAAACCCCAAATGACAGAAATATTAAAAGAGGGGGAATTTTAAAAGTTTTGGGGAGGGGTTTTGATTTTTTGTTTAAAAAATGTATAAAAGGGGGGAAGGTACCTAGGGTTTGGGCAAGAGCATTTTATAGCCCCCCTTTAAAAAAAGGGGAAGGGGGACAAAAGAGATTGAAAAAATTTATAGGGGAATAAGTTTTACTGAGTATAAAAGGGGAAAAGGGGAAAAGGTAGGGGAATGTTGAAAAAAAATTAGGGGAAGACAAAAGGGTAGGTTTGCGGATGGGGCAGGAGGTTTGGAGTGGGAAAGGGGATGTGTAGATCAAGTTTTACATTAAAGCATTTTTTGTAAACAGTATATAAAAAAAAGGGTTTTGGGGAAAAAGTTTTTATTGAAATTTAGGGTTTTAGAAAAGGCATATGATAGAGTGGATAGGGGGAGCAAGGGTGGCAATTTTACAAGAAAATTTTGGAATAGTTTTAAAGTTATAAATCCCTTTTAAAGAGTTTTTTTTTGGGTAGTGGGGCTCAATTTTAGGGTGTGTAGAAGAGGGGGAAGCCCTATTTTCCCGGAAAAAATTAGGTTTTTTAGACAGGGATTGAAATGTAAACCATGGTTTTTTTAAAATTTACTTTTCCCAGATGGGGTTTTAAAAAAGTAAATCCCTAGGGTGTTCGGGAGAGGGGGGGGTTTAAAATTAGGGGGAACCAAATCCCAAAATTTGGAATTGACACAGTTATTTTTTGCTGATGATACTGTGCTTATGGGGTTTAAAAAAAAAAAAAGGAAATTTTTTGGGGGGGTTAAAAATTAAAAGGGGAAAAAAAAAAAAGGGAAAAAAAAATTAAAATTTTTTAAAAAAAAATTTGGGGAAAAAATTTTAAAAAAGGGGGAAAAAAAGGGGGGGGGGGAAAAAAAATTTTTTAATTGGGTTGGGGTTTTTAAAATTTGGGAAAAAAAAAGGGGGAAAAAAAAAAAGGGGGGGGGGGGGCCCCCCCCCAAAAAAATTCCCCCCATTTGGGTTTTTTTTAAAAAAAAATTTTTTGGGAAAATTTTTTTTTTTCCCCCCCCCCCCTTTTTTTTTTTTGGCCCCCCGGGAAAAAAACCTTTTTTTTTTTTTTTTTTTTTTTCCCCTTTTTTTTTTTCCCCCCAAAAACCCCAAAAAAATTTTTCCATTAAAAAAAGGGTTTTTGGAAACCCCTTTAAAAGTTTTCCCCGGGGGGGAAAATTTTTTTTTTTCCCAAAATCAAAAAACCCCAAACCCCCTTTTTTTAAAAAAAAGAAAAAAAAAAAACAAAAAAATTTTAAATTTCTCCAAAAAAAAAATTTTTTTGGGATAACACCAAGCCTTAAAATTGGGGGGGGGAAAAATTTTCCCCCCCTTTTTTCCCCCCCCAAAGGGAAAAAAGAAAAAGGGGGGAAAAAACCCCCTTTTTAAAAAACCCAAAAAAAAAAATTTTTTAAAAAAAAATTTTTCCCCAAAAATTTTAAAAAACCCCCAAAAAAAAAAAAAAAGCCCAAAATTTTTTTCCCGGGGGTTTTTTTAAAATTTTTTTTGGGGAAAAAAAAAAAAAAAAGGGGAAAAAAATTTTTTTCCCTTTTTGGGGAAAGGGGGGGGAAAAGGGTTTGGGGGTTTTAACCGGGGCAAACCCAATTTTTTAAAAACCCAAAAAAAAAATTTTTAAAATTTTTTTTTTGGGGTTTTGTTGGGGGGTTTTTTTTTTTTAAAAAAAAAAAAAAATTTTTTTTTTTTTTTTTTTAAAAAAATTTTTTTTTAAAATTTTTTTAAAAAAAAAAACCCCCCCCTTTTTTTTTTCCCCTTGGGGGTTTTTAAAATACCTTTTTAAAACCCCCCAAAAAAAACCCCCCCCGGGGGGGTTTTTTCCCCCAATTTTTTGGGGGTATTTTAAAAATTTTTTTAAAAATTTTTTTTTTCCCCCCAAAAAAAAAAAAAAAAAAAATTTTTAAATTTTTTTTTTCCAAATTTCCCCCCCCAAAAAAATTTTTTCCCCCCCCCCCAAAAAAAAAAACCCCCCCCCCCCCCCCCCCCCCGGCCCCCCCCTTTTTTTTTTTTTTTTTTACTTTAAAAAATTTTTTCCCCCCCCCCGGGGGGGGGAATTTCCCCCCCAAAAAAAACCAAAAAAAAATTTTCCCCCTTTTAAAAAAAAATTTTAAAGGGGCCCGGGGTTTTTTTTTTTTCCCCCCCCCCCCAAAAAAAATTTAAAATTTTTTCAACCCCCCCTTTTTCCCCCGGGGGTTTTTTTAAGGGGTTTTTTTCCCCCCTTTTTTTTTAAAAATTTATTTTAAAAAAAATTTTTTTTAAAAGGGTTTTAAAACCCAAAACCCCCCCCAAAAACCCCCCCCTTTTTTTTTTTTTTCCTTCCCCCCTTTTTTTTTCCCCTTTTTTTTCCCCCCTTTTTTTTTTAATTTTTTTTTTAAAAAAATTTTTTTTAAAAATTTTTTAAAAAAAAAAAGGGAACCCAAAACCCCCCCCCTTTTGGGGGAAATTTTTTATTTTTTTAAATTTTTTTTTTTTCCCCCCCTTTAATTTTAAAATTTTTTAAAAATAAAAAAATTTTTTTTTAAAAAAAAAAATTTTCCAAAAAAATTTTTTTTTTTCCCTTTTAAAATTTTTCCCAAAAAAATTTTTTTAAATTTTTTCCCCCCTTTTCCCCCAAAAATTTTTTTTTCCCCCCCAAAAAAAATTTTTTTTTTTTGGAAAAAAAATTTTTTTTTTTTTTAAAAAATTTTTTTTTTGGGGCCCCCCTTTTGGCCCCCCCAAAAAAAAAAGGGCCCCCCCCTTTTTCCCCTTTTTTTTTTTTAAAAAACCCCCCCCCCCTTTTTCCCCCCCCCCCAAAATTTTTCCCCCCCCCTTTGGGGGAAAAAAAAAAAAACCCCCTTTTAAAAATTTTTTTTTTAAATTTTTTTTTAAAAATTCCCCCCCCTTTTTTTTAAAAAAAAAAAAAAAAATTTTTTTTTAAAAAAAAGGCGCCTTTTTCCCCCTTTTTTTTTTTGTTTTTTGGGTTTTTTTTAAAAAAATTTTTTTTAAAAAAAAGGTTTATTTCCCCCCCAAAAAAAAGGGCCCCCAAAAAAAATTTAAAAAACCCAAAATTTTTAAAAAAAAACCCCACCCTTTCCTTTTTTTCCCCCCCTTTTTTTTTTTACAAAATTTTTTTTTTCCTTTTTTTAAAACCCCCCAAAAATTTTTTTTTTTTTTTTTTTTGGGAAAAAAAAAATTTTTAAAATTTTTTTTAATTTTTTAAACCCCCAAAAAAAAAATTTTTTTTTTTAAAAAATTTTTTTTCCCCCCTACTTTTTTAAAAAATTTTTTTTTTTTTCCCCTTTTTTAAAATTTCCCCCCCCTTTTTTTTCCCCCCCCCCGGGGTTTCCTTAAAAAAATTTTTTTTCCCCTTTAAAAAAATTTTTTTAAAAACCCCCCCAAAAAATTTTTTTGCCCTTTTTTAAACCCAAAAAAATGGAAAAACCCACCCAAAACCCCCCCCAAAAAAAATTTTTCCCCCCTTTTTTTTTTTTTTCCCTTTTTCCCTTTTTTTTTTCCCCAAAAAAAAAATTTTTTTTTGGGGAAAAAAAAAATTTTTTTTTAAAAAAAAAAAGGGGGAAAAAATTTTTTTCCCCCAAAAAAAAAAATTTTTTTTTAAAAAAATTTTTTAAAAATTTTTTTTTAAATTTTTTTAAAAAAATTTTTTTTTTTTTTTGGAAAATTTTTTTTTTGGGGGGGAAAATTTTTTGGGGGGGGGGGGAAAAAAAAAATTTTTTTTTTTTTAAAAAAAAGAAATTTTTTTAAGGGGTTTTTTCCCCCTTTGGGGGTAATTTTTTGATGTATAGTGCAAACAAAAGCATTCACATTGCTAACTCACAACTAGTATTTAGTCACTTAGCCATAATACCAACTTACCTCATAATTTTGTAATATTTTAAACTTAAGATTTAATATAAGTCTGCCCGAAATGCCTAGCCATGCTAGGTGTTCTAGTGGTACACTCTGTAATTATTATTTTACTACATGTAAACCACACAATAACCAAATTCTGTAAACTCAGCATTGTAAACCTTATAGAGAATAAACTTTGAATTTGAATTTGAATTTGAAAATAGGTGAGTGAGTAAGTGTGGACCACCAGGTGGTTTTTATGTAGTTAGTTGATGGGGTGTATCAGGGAGATAAGATGTTTTCTAACAATAGTTGTGATAGATGAAAGAGTGGGAGAGGCACTGTCAAGAAATTTTAATGAAAATAAGAAAAAATTTTGGAGTGAGTTAAACAAGTTAAGAAAGCCTAGGGAAAGTATGGATTTGTCAGTTAAAAACAGAGTAGGGGAGTTAGTAGATGGGGAGATGGAAGTATTAGGTAGATGGCGAGAATATTTTGAGGAACTTTTAAATGTTAAGGAAGAAACAGAGGCAGTAATTTCATGCACTGGTCAGGGAGGTATACCATCTTTTAGGAGTGAAGAAGAGCAGAATGTAAGTGTGGGGGAGGTACGTGAGGCATTACGTAGAATGAAAGGAGGTAAAGCAGCTGGAACTGATGGGATCATGACAGAAATATTAAAAGCAGGGGGATATATAGTGTTGGAGTGGTTGATACTTTTGTTTAATAAATGTATAAAAGAGGGGAAGGTACCTAGGGATTGGCAGAGAGCATGTATAGTCCCTTTATATAAAGGGAAGGGGGACAAAAGAGATTGTAAAAATTATAGAGGAATAAGTTTACTGAGTATAGAAGGAAAAGTGTAAGGTAGGGTTATTGTTGAAAGAATTAGAGGTAAGACAGAATGTAGGATTGCGGATGAGCAGGGAGGTTTGAGAGTGGGTAGGGGATGTGTAGATCAAGTGTTTACATTGAAGCATATATGTGAACAGTATATAGATAAAGGTAGGGAAGTTTTTATTGCATTTATGGATTTAGAAAAGGCATATGATAGAGTGGATAGGGGAGCAATGTGGCAGATTTTACAAGTATATGGAATAGGTGGTAAGTTACTAAATGCTGTAAAGAGTTTTTATGGGGATAGTGAGGCTCAAGTTAGGGTGTGTAGAAGAGAGGGAGACTACTTCCCGGTAAAAGTAGGTCTTAGACAGGGATGTGTAATGTCACCATGGTTGTTTAATACATTTACAGATGGGGTTGTAAAAGAAGTAAATGCTAGGGTGTTCGGGAGAGGGGTGGGATTAAATTATGGGGAACCAAATACAAAATGGGAATTGACACAGTTACTTTTTGCTGATGATACTGTGCTTATGGGAGATTCTAAAGAAAAATTGCAAAGGTTAGTGGATGAGTTTAGGAGTGTGTGTAAAGGTAGAAAGTTGAAAGTGAACACAGAAAAGAGTAAGGTGATGAGGGTATCAAATGATTTAGATAAAGAAAAATTGGATATCAAATTGGAGAGGAGAAGTATGGAAGAAGGGAATGTTTTCAGATACTTGGAAGTTGACGTGTCGGCGGATAGATTTATGAAGGATGAGGTTAATCATAGAATTGATGAGGGAAAAAAGGTGAGTGGTGCGTTGAGGTACAGGCCCGCCATCACAAATCCGGCAGTCAGTTATTCGGTTCCTTCAGTTATTCGGCATTAATTTTGGCTAGCATAATTTCAAATTTCCAGGGTCGCCACACCAACCTGCTGGTACTGTTTGGTGGCACTACTTGCTGCATAAGTCATTCCAATTTCTTTTTCTCCATTTATTGTTTTTACCTGCTTACTTTTAGCCCTATTCATGGTGTAAAGCACCTACACAGTACATTATCCATTAAAGATAAGGTGGCTTTGAAGCCACTGTCGGTTGCCATGAGCTCAGTCTCACGATGCAGGAGAATATGCTTTATTATTGCGCTAATATCACAATACAGCTTACTCTGCCTATCACAGATTGATCTAATATGACATAAGAAACAATATAAATAACATAAAACATGTTAAATACTCCAGAATAAATAATATTTGGCATAACACCAAGCAGTTCAACAGAGGTATGAAGAGGATATGGTATACAAATACCATTCTCCTATCCTGTCTTGGGGGCCTATAAATTACAGAAAAACGGAGTGTAGCACAGGCTAACTGTCATATGCACTCATACTGCACAATAAACCTGAAACAAAAAAGTTATTTTCTCTATATAGATTATCACACATACCAGCATATGTGTAGAGAACCTAGGATAACCAAAAAAGTCAACGTGGCTTATTTTTAGTACCTGGCTTGGTTAGCCATATATGATTTTTGGTAAATATTCAATTCAGAGCCAGAGTAGAAACATTAGATGTGTTTTCTTTACATATGTTGTCCATGTTTACCCATCAGTAAATGGGTACCTGGGTGTTAGCCGACTGGTGTGGGTGTTATCCTGGACACTGACCTAATTTTCTTGAAATACTCAGCATAACAGTGGCTTCTATATAGTAGTACGTCACTGATGTCAGCTAGGCTGTATACCTTGTACATGTACGTGTAGTAAATAAAGATATTATTATTATTAATATTATTATTATTTTATTATTATTATTATTATTATATTATTTTCTCAGTGTTTTGTTGGGTTTATCTTATTCAAACTTGGGCAATGTATGATGGAAAGATACCTTCTTAACGTACACCAAAAATGAAAGAAATCAGACCATAAATAGCGGAGTTCACTTCTCAGCCATTAGCGGTCGCTTAGCGGTATATTTTTGTACGTTTTTATGTTTATATTCTCATTTTTTCGGTCTCATTTGATAGAATAAAATATATATTACAGAAATAGATATGAGTTTGATTGCTTTCATGACAAAAAGTACCTTGAAATTGTGCTCACAGTAGCAAAAATGTTGTGTTCTTTAGCGAAGCTCAAGAGTAAACAAATGGCGTCACCGTCCAATACCTGTCCGCCTGCCAGTCCAAATTCCAATACGTATTCTGGGTTGACATTATTTATACAATTATTACAATAATTCAGTAGTCTGCAGAACAGTAAATCTTCTATTTTTTTGTGTGAATAAAAATTCCAAATGGTAAGCAAGAGTAATATAAGAGGGGCCTGTAGCCGTGACTAATGAACAGAGAAAATGTTATTTTAGTGCCAGGAATGTCTGCATTGTTTATTCTGGATCCTATTTTGAAATTGGCATCTGTTGAAATTTGTGTGAAATCAGCCAAAATGCCAATTTCTGACCACTTTATTGGGTAGTTGAAATAAGTGAATGGGTGGTTTCTTGTACTCAGTTAACAGACTAGCAGTAAATAAGTTTTATTCAGGTATACACAAATACAGTTACATAGATTATCATAAATAGCAGCGTATGTATAGAGAACCCAGGATAACCCCTAAAAGTCAGACAAAGTGACTTATTTCCAGTACCTGGCTTGGGCTTGCCATATATGATTTTTGGTAAATATTTTTTTTCTCGGTTGTTTGGTTGGCTATCTCATTGAAACTTGGGCAATGTATGATGGAAAGCTGCTTCTTAACGTACAACAAAAATAAAAAAGACGGACGATAAATAAGGGAGTTCACTTCTCAGCCATTAGCCGCCTCTTTGCAGTATATTTTTGTATGTTTTTATGGTTGTATTCTCATTTTTTTGGACTCATTTAATAGAATGGAAGATATATTACAGAAATAGACATGATTTTGATTGCTTTCATGATGAAAAGTACCTTGAAATTGTGCTCAAAGTACTGGAAATGTTCAATTTTTGCGTCAGTACAATGCCTGCACTCTAAAGGAGGGGTTCGGGATATTAGCAGTTTGGAGGTATATGTTGTGTATCTTTATACGTATATGCTTCTAAACTGTTATGTTCTGAGCACCTCTGCAAAAACAGTGATTATGTGTGAGTGAGGTGAAAGTGTTGAATGATGATGAAAATATTTTCTTTTTGGGGATTTTCTTTCTTTTTGGGTCACCCAGTCTCTGTGGGAGATGGCTGACTTGCTAAAAAAAAACAAAAAAAGCCTGGAGGTCATATAATAAAACTAATTACCAGATGTTTTGGTTCATTTGGTTAACCCCTTTCAGGGTCCGTCCCATAGGTCTACGCTTTACGTTCAGGGTCCAAACCGTAGATCTACGCCATGAGCCCAGCTCACTCTGGTAAACTGTGAGTGGTAAACTTGGGCCCAGATATGAGAGAATACATCTATGTGGTATGTGTGCACCTCATAAGACAAATCCTGCTGCACACTGTGTATAATGAGAGAAAAAAACTGAGACCGTGATTTTCGATTAAAACAGCGACTTTGCAGCGTTTTTTCATATGTTTTTTATAGTTGTATTTGCGATTTCTTGGTCTCATTTGATAGAATGGAAGACATATTACAGAAATAGAGATGATTTTCATTGGTTTTAGCACTGGAAATGGCTTGGAACTGAGCTCAAAGTAGCGGAAATGTTAAATTTTTGCCGATGTTCAAGAGTAAACAAACGACCTCACACGTCTAATACACGCCAGCTGGTGGGTCTAACATACATTCACAAATGTGGTGATGATATTTATACAATTATTACAATATTGCATAACAGTAAATCTTCTATTTTTTGGTGTGAATAAAAATTCATTATGTGAATAAAAAATCAAAATGGAATTTATTTGTAAAGCCTCAAAACATAACTAATAAACAGAGGAAATGTTTGTTTAGTGCCAGGAATACCTACATTGTTTATTCTGGACCCTATTTTGAAATTGGAATATTTTGAACTTTGTGTTAAATTGGCCTAATTACCAATTTCCGATCGCTTGATTTTGTAGTTGAAACAGTTGACTTGGCAATTTCTTGTGCTCAATCGATAGAATAGAAGTAATACTAGTGCAATAGCTAAGAATTTGGTCGACTGGAATATTGTAATTGGCCTAAAATGGGAGTCAAAGTCGGCAAAATCGCCGATTCATAAATATCGCTGACACATCAAAATTCGTGAGAGCATAATTTCGTCAATTTTCCATCAAATTTCGTTCTTTTTGTTTTATTACCTTCACAAAAAGATTCTCTACCATTTCATAAGAAAAAATAAAAATTTTTTTTTTTTGAAAATTCTTGGACACTGGGGCACCACTTCAGATTTTGGCCTAGGACCCTGTAAGGGTTAATATTGAGAGATGAGATGATTTTTTAGCAAAGTTCTAAATTTAAAAGTTGTCAGGGGAGACAGTGAGGTGTTTTGTGCAGTAGGTGAAGCACAGCAGAGGAAGAAAGATGTAGTGGTGTGAGTAGGTGAAGCAGCAAGTTTTTTTTTTATTGTATACTATAGGTAATTTTATTTGTGTTGAAGTGCTCTCATGCTTACTTGTAAGGCCCTAGAGACCTGTTTAGATTTTGGGAGAGTACTTGTATAGTGTTTTTGCCTGTTGGCAGACATACTGGCAGAAAGGAACAGAGGTGTCACGGAGCCTCCCTGTTTACAAATGTTTATATATTTTGTTTTACTCACTAGTAGCAGTGTGGTAGTGAACTAATGTGGGTACTGGGTAAAGTAGCAGTGTGGTAGTGAACTAATGTGGGTACTGGGTAAAGTAGCAGTGTGGTAGTGAACTAATGTGGGTACTGGGTAAAGTAGCAGTGTGGTAGTGAACTAATGTGGGTACTGGGTAAAGGTGAACTGGAGTGTGGTGATGTTGGTTGTAGTGGCGTAGATTGTACGTTGTATATACGTTACTATTAATATATTATATAAAATTGTAGAGGTGAGTTTTTGTGTCCTTCCTTATAATAATAATATTGACTAATTAATGTTCCACATTTAATGTGAAGGTGCAAGCTGGCACGAGAGTGGTTTCTTTTTCAATGTTAAATAATTTAAATGCCCCAAGACTTGCTAGATCATTTACCCTTTAGGAGCCAGGACTTTTTACTTAAGTTACGCAATAGAAAGCGTAACAGGGTACTACAACAATAAACCGTGGGAGTGATCCTACAACATTGGTCAGGGTACAACAAAACTGGTCAGTGCTCAACAACACTGGTTAGTGTACCACAACACTGGTCACAATACTACAACAATAAACCATAGGCATGACCTTACAACACTAGTCAGTGTGCTACAACACTGGTCAGTGTACAACACTGGTTGGTGTACTACAACACTAGTCAGGGTACTACAATGATGGTCATGGTACTACAATGATGGTCTAGGTACTACAACACTGGTCAGGGTACTACAACACTGGTCAGGGTACTACAACACTGGTCTGGGTACTACAATACTGGTAAGGGTACAACAACACTGGTCATGGTACTACAACACTGGTCAGGACACTACAACAGTGAACCACAGGAATCATGTACAACAATGGTCAGGGTACAACAACACTGGTGAAGGTTCTATAACACTGGTCAGCATACTACAACAGTGGTCAGGGTACTAAAACATTGGTCAGAATACTAAAACACTGGTCAGGGTATTACAACACTGGTCAAGGTTCTACAATACTGGTCAGAATACTACAACACTGGTCAGGGTACAACAGCACTGGTGAAGGTTCTACAACACTGGTCAAGGTACTACAACACTCATCAGGTAGTAAAACACTGGTCAGGGTACTACAACAATGGTCAGGATACGACACTGAACCATGGGAGTAATTCTACAACACTGGTCAGCATACTACAACACTGGTCAGGGTACTAAAACATTGGTCAGAATACTAAAACACTGGTCAGGGTACTACAACACTGGTCAAGGTTCTACAACATTGGTCAGGATACTACTACACTGGTTGGGGTACAACACTGGTCAAGGTTCTACAACATTGGTCAGGATACTACTACACTGGTTGGGGTACAACACTGGTCATGGTACTATTACAGTGAATCATGGGGGTGACCCTACAACACTGGTCAAGGTACTACAACACTGGTCATGGTACTACAACACTGGGCAAGGTACTACAATGCTGGTCAGCATACTACAACATTGGTCAAGGTACTACAATGCTGGTCAGAGTACAACAACACTGTTCAGGATTCTACAACAGTGAACTATGGGGGTGAACCTACAACACTGGTCAGGGTTCTACAACAGTGAACCATGGGGCTAACCCTGCAACACTGGTCAGGGTTCTACAACAGTCAACCATGGTGGTGAACCTACAACAGTGGTCAGGGTTCTACAACAGTGATCTGTGGGGGTGAACCTACAACACTGGTCAGGGTTCTACAACAATGAACCATGAGGGTGAACCTACAACAAGCTTACCAATCTGAGAACCATGTTTCTCAACATCCTGTACATGGTCCCAGCCTAAGGCCGACTTATCTTGGCGCTCTTTCTCAACACCAAATTTTCCTCCAAATCCCTTTGAGTAATCTATAACGAACAGGAGGGAAACACAGTGTGTGTTTAAGTCATATTCATCATTATCAAAAATATTATTAATGAGTTGACTTTTATGTTCTCTTCTGGAGGATTTGAAATGATTATTTAAATTAAGGAAATAACTTTTCTTTTTTTGATGAACCGGCCATATCCCACCAAGGCAGGGTGACCTAAAAAGAAAAACAAAAGCTTTCCTTTTTAAATTTGCTAATTTATACAGGAGAAGGGTTTACCAGCCCCCTACTCTCAAAACTGTAAATATTAATGCAATTCATTTATAATATACAAGTTTCTAATTGTGTGTTAGAGTGAGTTAGTCATTACATAATAATATTATGTGTGTAGTTAAAACTGTGAGAGACAATTAGAATGGAGAAGAATGCCAAGATGACTAACCTTTTTGACTCTCATGCTTATCGACTTTTTCTATGTGATCCCATCCAACGGCAGAACGATCCTGACGATCCGACTGGATGCCATATTTGCCACCAAACCCTGCGGCATAGTCCTTCTGTGACACATGCTTCTCAACCTTTCCAATATATTCGTGGGTTTCAGCACTCTTATCCATCCTGGAAAAAAAAACAAGGAGTCAAAGCCAGACCATTATACAAGTTTATTTCAACATGTTATATTGTTTATACAGAAATAGGTAACACTTGAGCAGTGGCAGACCTATGTTTTGGGCCCCTGAAGTCTGAACTGTTATGGGGGCCCCTTTGTAACCTCTTCTCATACAGTAGACCAAAAAATTTTTAAGCAATGTGGACTAAAGTCACTTCTGAGGCCCTTCCAGGATTAGGGGCCCTGAAGTTCAAGCTTCATTAGTTTCATAGTTGAACTGTCTCTGCCCTTGAGAGCATGTTGCAAGCCAATAGTTATGCAGTGCATTCTGGGCAAGATGAAGCCTAACTTAAGACTACAAGGGTATATCACTGTAAATGAATAATTAGTTGGGTAATAATCTACTTAATTTATAGGTATTATCTTTCACATTACATGATACAAGAAACTGAGAGAAAATTGACAAAATTGACAGAGAGCAAAAACTGCATTTTCTATACCAAAATGCTCATCATTCTTTCAAGTATAATATATACCACTCAGATTGGTGACGGTGTCACTTTTAACCCATCTTTTCCCATTAAGAATAAAGAGATGTTTGACCACACAATCAAATCCAAAACAGTGATTTGTCTCCCAAGGACACAAACAATTGTACTCACTACACCACCTTAAACTTGCTTCAAAATATGACTAATTTGATGAAAACTGTATGGTTGGTTACCAAGATACTGTTGCAAATATGTTGTAAAAGTCTGTGATTTTCTGAAAGGCAACTTTTGGCAAGTTTATCAGTTTTCTTCCCAGCACCTCATATGGTTTTCTTTCATTAGGATAAGTTTGGAAGTAGCACCAAACCACTATGGCAATTTACATTATATGTAATAAAAACAATGATACCAAATAATCTTCAAAAGGTACTGTCCTCTACTTTCAGTACATTCATCCCACCACCTCTGCCTCTTATGGTTTTGCAGCATAAGTATTACACCAGTGTTTACATCATCATCTGGTGTTCTTTCTTAAATGCTGAAGCAACACACTAATCATTATCTACAGCCCTGTGGACATGTGCTGTTATTCACCTTCCTTGAACAGCAACAAATTTTCTTTGTTCGGATCCTTGAGGGGATATCATTCCCAACACCTTTCCTGCTCAGTGTCAGTTGGCACTCCTTCCTTGTCCCCCATCCTGAAACTGGTGATGGACATTTTCCCATCTACAATATATAATCCTATATTCGTCGTGTCTTCAAAAGCTCATGGAACTCTTTGAGGGTGTAGAAGGACCTGTACAAGTACTGGAGCATCCTAGAACCCATTCTATTGTTCATGCAAGACACGTACAAGAACTACTGATACTCTTAACCCTATTCCTGGATCTATAAGATACATCTGAAACTGCTTCCATCCCTCCTGATTCTTTTTAAACTTGTTCATCTTCATCTCTTTGAGTACCTGCTCCACTAGGTGAAAATTCTCCTCACTTCCTCTCACATCAACCTTATTTAACCCTTAAACTGTCTAAACATAGATCTACGTTTGTACCGCTAATGCTCCAAACATAGAGTTACATTTTATTTTTCCTGCCTCCAAATTTGGCATGATTGGCCTGAGATGCCTGGTCAGTATAGAATGGGTCTTAACACTTGGTGTGCGCAGTATTAAAAAAAGTCTGGGACCACTTAGTACCTTATGGGAGCACCAATTCAACTGAGTGCCAGCTAGAGCAAATAGTGCAGCAAACACCAGGGATTCACTGATGTAATGTCATATTAACACTCCCCTTTTAAGAGGAAAGTGATGGATGTGGCCTCAAGTGGTCGAGGAAATATCAATAACCTCGATAATAGCCCATGTGTAACATTTGTGCAACATCCTTTCATTTTTTTTAAATCGCTGGTAGTGTCATCCTGCCAGAATATCCTATACACTATAAAAATGATTCTGGAACATGTGTAATATGTATTCAGCAGGCTGGTTGGCTTTCACTGTCTCTCTGTATCTGACTATACCTCTGTCTATCTATATCTCTGTCTATATCTGTCTATATCACTATATCTTTGTCTCTCTCTCTCTCTCACATGTACACATAAATACAGTGGTACTTCGGGATATGAGCAGCTCAAAACTCGAACAATTATGTAAGTGTATGTATTTATTTAAGTGCTTCTGTAAGTGTATTTTTGGGGGTCTGAAATGGATAAATCTAATTTACATTATTCCTTATGGGAACAAATTCATTCGGTATCGGCACTCGAACAGCCATCTGGAATAAATTAAGTTTGTATCCCAAGGTACCACTGTACAATAATACTTTTTTTTATTTATTTATTATCACACTGGCCGATTCCCACCAAGGCAGGGTGGCCCGAAAAAGAAAAGCTTTCACCATCATTCACTCCATCACTGTCTTGCCAGAAGGGTGCTTTACACTACAGTTTTTAAACTGCAACATTAACACCCTTCCTTCAGAGTGCAGGCACTGTACTTCCCATCTCCAGGACTCAAGTCCGGCCTGCCAGTTTCCCTGAACCCCTTCATAAATGTTACTTTGCTCACACTCCAACAGCACGTCAAGTATTAAAAACCATTTGTCTCCATTCACTCCTATCAAACACGCTCACGCATGCCTGCTGGAAGTCCAAGCCCCTCGCACACAAAACCTCCTTTACCCCCTCCCTCCAACCTTTCCTAGGCCGACTCCTACCCCGCCTTCCTTCCACTACAGACTGATACACTCTTGAAGTTATTCTGTTTCGCTCCATTCTCTCCACATGTCCAAACCACCTCAACAACCCTTCCTCAGCCCTATGGACAACAGTTTTGGTAATCCCGCACCTCCTCCTAACTTCCAAACTACGAATTCTCTGCATTATATTCACACCACACATTGCTCTCAGACATGACATCTCCACTGCCTCCAGCCTTCTCCTCGCTGCAACATTCATCACCCATGCTTCACACCCATATAAGAGCGTTGGTAAAACTATACTCTCATACATTCCCCTCTTTGCCTCCAAGGACAAAGTTCTTTGTCTCCACAGACTCCTAAGTGCACCACTCACCCTTTTCCCCTCATCAATTCTATGATTCACCTCATCTTTCATAGACCCATCCGCTGACACGTCCACTCCCAAATACCTGAATACATTCACCTCCTCCATACTCTCTCCCTCCAATCTGATATCCAATCTTTCATCACCTAATCTTTTTGTTATCCTCATAACCTTACTCTTTCCTGTATTCACTTCCAATTTTCTTCTTTTGCACACCCTACCAAATTCATCCACCAATCTCTGCAACTTCTCTTCAAAATCTCCCAAGAGCACAGTGTCATCAGCAAAGAGCAACTGTGACAACTCCCACTTTAACTCCACGCCTCTTGCCAAGACCCTCGCATTTACTTCTCTTACAACCCCATCTATAAATATATTAAACAACCACGGTGACATCACACATCCTTGTCTAAGGCCTACTTTTACTGGGAAATAATTTCCCTCTTTCCTACATACTCTAACTTGAGCCTCTCACTCCTACTAGATGTTGTTCCTCCTTGCCCTATACACGAAATCACAGCTTCCCTATCTTCATCAACATTTAACAATTCCTCAAAATATTCCCTCCATCTTCCCAATACCTCTAACTCTCCATTTAATAACTCTCCTCTCCTATTTTTAACTGACAAATCCATTTGTTCTCTAGGCTTTCTTAACTTGTTAATCTCACTCCAAAACTTTTTCTTATTTTCAACAAAATTTGTTGATAACATCTCACCCACTCTCTCATTTGCTCTCTTTTTATATTGCTTCACCACTCTCTTAACCTCTCTCTTTTTCTCCATATACTCTTCCCTCCTTGCATCACTTCTACTTTGTAAAAACTTCTCATATGCTAACTTTTTCTCCCTTACTACTCTCTTCACATCATCATTCCACCAATCGATCCTCTTCCCTCCCGCACCCACTTTCCTGTAACCACAAACTTCTGCTGAACACTCTAACACTACATTTTTAAAACTACCCCATACCTCTTCGACCCCAATGCCTATGCTCTCATTAGCCCATCTATCCTCCAATAGCTGTTTATATCTTACCCTAACTGCCTCCTCTTTTAGTTTATAAACCTTCACCTCTCTCTTCCCTGATGCTTCTATTCTCCTTGTATCCCATCTACCTTTTACTCTCAGTGTAGCTACAACTAGAAAGTGATCTGATATATCTGTGGCCCCTCTATAAACATGTACATCCTGAAGTCTACTCAACAGTCTTTTATCTTCCAATACATAATCCAACAAACTACTGTCATTTCGCCCTACATCATATCTTATATACTTATTTATCCTCTTTTTCTTAAAATATGTATTACCTATAACTAAGCCCCTTTCTATACAAAGTTCAATCAAAGGGCTCCCATTATCATTTACACCTGGCACCCCAAACTTACGTACCACACCCTCTCTAAAAGTTTCTCCTACTTTAGCATTCAGGTCCCCTACCACAATTACTCTCTCACTTGGTTCAAAGGCTCCTATACATTCACTTAACATCTCCCAAAATCTCTCTCTCTCCTCTGCATTCCTCTCTTCTCCAGGTGCATACACGCTTATTATGACCCACTTCTCGCATCCAACCTTTACTTTAATCCACATAATTCTTGAATTTACACATTCATATTCTCTTTTCTCCTTCCATAACTGATCATTCAACATTACTGCTACCCCTTCCTTTGCTCTAACTCTCTCAGATACTCCAGATTTAATCCCATTTATTTCCCCCCACCGAAACTCCCCTACCCCCTTCAGCTAATTTACATAGTAATTTACATAGTGTAAATTACCTAGGATAACCCAAAAATTCCAGGCAAAGTGCCATACGGTGCTTGTAGATGTAAGACATAATAAGCATGACTGGTAACTCAGTGGCAAGTAATACACATTTTCATATCATCAGGAATCAGACGTGACTACTGCGTAGTCATCATGTGTAATACCTGTTGGTTTACGAGCTGCTCGCTGAGACTGAGAGACAAGCAGATGGAAAAACGCACACACCGGCAGACAGACAGACAGACACACACAGGCAGACATAACAGGCAGACACACACAGGCAGACAGAAAGACAAAGACACACAAGCAGGCATAAAGACAGACAGACACAGGCAGACAGAAAGACAGACACACACAGGCAGACAGAAAGACAGACATACACAGGCAGACAGAAAGGCAGACACACACACAGGCAGACAGAAAGGCAGACACACACAGGCAGACATAACAGGCAGACATAAAGTCAGACACACACAGGCAGACATAACAGGCAGACATAAAGTCAGACACACACAGGCAGACAGAAAGACACACAAAGACAGGCAGACAGAAAGACAGATAAGCAGAGCTAGACAGAGACAGATAGACAGACATACATATTTGTGTGTAACAGTAAAAACAAATAAAGCCAGGGTTCCCTGGAGCAGTGCACTATTGTGTCAATCCACTGTTTACCCTGTCAGCAGTTTAGCGACACTCGTCATAAACACAATGCTTCAAGAAGTTTCATATATACTCCAGCATGTCTAAAACATTGCTGAGACATATAAATACTTTGTACGTATATATTTCTAGACAATAGTAAATGACAAAGGCAGGTGAAAACGTTCACCTGCTGGTGTGATTGTGACTATTTGGGTACTATTTCAGTACCTAATATTAGTGTCAGAACAAAGACTGGCTATGAAATCACAAGGACAATTATAAATTATAATTATCAGAACATAAAAATTACATAAATTAAAATCAAAATGAGAAAAAAAGGTGTATCAGCAACACTTCTGCAAGCGGCAGGGCTTGATTTTGCTGTCAGGTGAGCATCCAGCGCCAACTTCGCAGTCTTATATCTCGGTAAGTACTGGTCTTAACCCATAAATGGTCCAAACGTATATATACGTTTTTTCAACATTTGAAAGTATGTAAAAGAAGTAGATCTTCTTTTTGTTTTTTTACATTTGAAAATGTTTAAAAAAACTTTGATCTACTTTTTTTTTTGTTATATTTGAAAATATGTAAAAAAAAGTAGATCTACTTTTGTAGCACTACACATGTGAACGTAGATCTGCTTGGACCTTTTATGGGTTAAAAAAATTTGGGGGGTCTTATAACACACAGAAAATTGCCCTCTCTAATTTAAAAAAAAAAAAAAAAAAAAAAAAAAAAAAGAGAGAGACTTTTTCAAAATATTCAGAGTGCTGGCAGTGAAAAAGTAGACCTACAGTTGGACAGTTTAAGGGTTAATAACATGTATGCACTTGTCTTAAGTGGTTGGGTGATGACCTATGAGGGAGCACTTGTCAAGTAAAGAAGCCTTGTACCTGCACCTGCCACATTACACTTAGGTCGTGTCTCCAACATAATGTGGGAAGCATACAATTGCCACTTGGTTCTAAGTGATCATAAGCAAGCTATCTTACACTAGTAAAGCATACATATATACATCAACCCACCATCACTCAGCACTGTATTTACTCTATCTCTTTTGGTCTCCATTTCTGTCCCCCCCCCCCCAAAAAAAAAAAGTCAAAGTATTGACTTCATTCTTGATTTCACCCTTAACCCCTTAACTGTCCAAAAGTTGATCTACATTTTATTTTTTCTGCCTCCAAATTTGGCACAATTGGCCTGAGATGCCTGGTCAGCACAGAATGGGTCTTAACACTCAGTGTGTGCAATATTTAAAAAATCTGGGACCACTTAGTACCTTGGGAGAGCACCAGTTCAATTGAGCCACAGCTAGAGCAAACAGTGTGGCAAACACCTGGGGTTCACTGATGTCATGTAGTATTAACACTCCCATTTTAAGAGGAAAGTGATGTTGACCCCGAGTTTAGTGGCTTTCAGGTGGATGTGGCCACAAGTGTTTGAGGAAATATCAAAAACCTCGATAATAACCCATGGTACCACTGGTAGTGTCATCCTGCCAGAATGTCTCATACCCTATGCCCTAAGTAAAGAGAAACAAGGCAGGAATGTCTCATACCCTATGCCCTAAGTAAAGAGAAACAAGGCAGGAATGTCTCATGCCCTAAGTAAAGAGAAACAAGGCAGGAATGTCTCATACCCTATGCCCTAAGTAAAGAGAAACAAGGCAGGAATGTCTCATACCCTATGCCCTAAGTAAAGAGAAACAAGGCATGAATGTCTCATACCCTAAGTAAAGAGAAACAAGGCATGAATGTCTCATGCCCTAAGTAAAGAGAAACAGGGCATGAATGTCTCATGCCCTAAGTAAAGAGAAACAGGGCATGAATGTCTCATGCCCTAAGTAAAGAGAAACAGGGCATGAATGTCTCATGCCCTAAGTAAAGAGAAACAGGGCATGAATGTCTCATGCCCTAAGTAAAGAGAAACAGGGCGTGAATGTCTCATGCCCTAAGTAAAGAGAAAACAGGGCGTGAATGTCTCATGCCCTAAGTAAAGAGAAAAAGGGCGTGAATGTCTCATGCCCTAAGTAAAGAGAAACAGGGCATGAATGTCTCATGCCCTAAGTAAAGAGAAACAGGGCGTGAATGTCTCATGCCCTAAGTAAAGAGAAACAGGGCGTGAATGTCTCATGCCCTAAGTAAAGAGAAACAGGGCGTGAATGTCTCATGCCCTAAGTAAAGAGAAACAGGGCGTGAATGTCTCATGCCCTAAGTAAAGAGAAACAGGGCGTGAATGTCTCATGCCCTAAGTAAAGAGAAACAGGGCTGAATGTCTCATGCCCTAAGTAAAGAGAAACAGGGCGTGAATGTCTCATGCCCTAAGTAAAGAGAAACAGGGCGTGAATGTCTCATGCCCTAAGTAAAGAGAAACAGGGCATGAATGTCTCATGCCCTAAGTAAAGAGAAACAGGGCGTGAATGTCTCATACCCTAAGTAAAGAGAAACAGGGCGTGAATGTCTCATAGCCCTAAGTAAAAGAGAAACAGGGCGTGAATGTCTCATACCCTAAGTAAAGAGAAACAGGGCGTGAATGTCTCATACCCATTAAGTAAAGAGAAACGGCTGGCTGTGGAATGGTCTCTGCTGGCGCTATGTAAGAGAAACTGGGCTTGGCTGATGTCTGGCATCCCTGAGTAGAGACTGGGCGTGACATGTGCTCATCTCCAATGGCGCTAAGGTAAGGACGAAAGCTGGCTGGCTGGCTGGCTGGCGGCTGGCTGGCTGGCTGGCTGGCTGGCTGGCTGGCCTGGCTCTGGCTGCTCTGGGCTGCTCGGCTGGCTCTGGCTGGCTCTGGCTGGCTCTGGCTGGCTCTGGCTGGCGGGTGGCTGGCTCGTGGCTGCTGGCTCTGGCTGGCTGGCTCTGGCTGGCTCTCTGGCTGGCTGGCTGCTGCTGGCTGGCTCTGGCGCTGGCTGGCTCTGCTGGCTGCTGCTGGCTTGCTGGCTGGCTCTGGCTGGCTGTGGCTCTGGCTGGCTCTGGCTGGCTGGCTCTGGCTGGCTCTGGCTGGCTGGCTCTGGCTGGCTCTGGCTGGCTGGCTCTGGCCTGGCTCTGGCTGGCTGGCTGGCTGCTCTGGCTGCTGCTCTTGGCTGGCTGGCTGGCTGGCTGGCTGGCTCTGGGCTGGCTGGCTCTGGCTGGCTGGCTGGCCTGGCTGGCTGCTGGCTGGCTGGCTGGCTGGCTTGGCTGGCTGCTGGCTGGCTGGCTGGCTGGCTCTGGCTGGCGGCTGGCTCTGTGGCTCGGCTGGCTGGCTCGGCTGGTGGCCTGGCTGGCTGGCTGGCTGGTGGTGGCTGGCTGGCGGCTGGCTGGCTGCTGGCTGGCTGGCTGGCTGCTGGCTGGCTGGCTCGGCGGCTGGCGGTGGCTCTGGTGGCTGCTGGCTGGCTGGCTCTGGCTGGCTGGCTGGCTTGGCTGGCTGGCTGGCTGGCTGGCTGGCTCGGCTGCTGGCTTGGCTGGCTCTGGCTGGCTGGCTGCTGGTCTGGGGCTGGCTGGCTGGCTGGCTGGCTGGCTGGCTCTGGCGTGGCTGCTGGCTGGCTCTGGCTCTGGCTGGCGTGGCTGTCTGGCTGGCTGGCTCTGGCTGGCTGGCTGCTGCTGGCTGGCTCTGGCTGGCTGGTGCTTGGCTGGCTGCTGGTCTGGCTGGTGGCTGGGCTGGCTGGCTGGCTGGCTCTGGCTGGCTGGCTGCTGCTGGCTGCTGTGGCTGGCTCTGGCTCTGGTCTGCTGGCTCTGGCTGGCCTGGCTGGCTGCTGGCTGCTGCTGGCTGGCCTGGCTGGCTGGCTGGCTGGCTCTGGCTGGCTGTGGCCTTGGCTCGGTGCTGCTGCTGGCGCTCTGGCTGGCTGGCTGGCTCTGGCTGCTGCTGGCTGGCTGGCGGTGGCTTGGCTGGCTGGCTCTGGCGCTGGCTGGCTGGTGCTGCTGGCTGGCTGGGGTGGCTGGCTGCTGGCTCTGGCTGGCTGCTGCTGGCTCTCGGCTGGCTGGCTTTGGCTGGCTCTGGCTGGCTGGCCTGGCTGGCTCTGGCTGGCTGGCTGGCTGGCTGGCTGCTGGCTGCTGCTGGCTCTGGCTGGCTGGCTGGCTGGCTGCTGCTCTGGCTGGCTGGCTGGCTGCTGGCTGCTGGCTGGCTGGCTCTGGCTGGCTGGCTGGCTGGCTTGGCTGGCTGGCTGGCTGGCTCTGGCTGGCTGGCTGGCTGGCTCTGGCTGGCTGGGCTGGCTGGCTCTGTGGCTGGCTGGCCTGGCTGCGGCTGCTGGCCTGGCTGGCTGGCTGCTGGCTGGCTTGGCTGGCTGGCTGGCTGGCTGCTGGCTGCTGCTCTTGCTGCTGGCTGGCTGGCTCTGGCTGGCTGGCTGCTGGCTGCTGCTGTGCTGGCTGGCTGGCTGGCTGGCTGGCTGGCTGGCTCTGGCTGGCTGTGTGGCTGGCTGGCTCTGGCTGGCTGGCCTGGCTTGGCTGCTGGCTGGGCTCTGGTGGCTGGCTGGCTGGCTGGCTGGCTGGCTGCTGGCTGGCTGGCTGGCTGGCTGGCTGGCTCTGGCCTGGCTGGCTCTGGCTGGCTGGCTGGCTGGCTGCTGCGTGGCTGGTCTGGCTGCTGGCTGGCGCTGCTGGCTGGCTCTGGCTGGCTGGCTGGCTCTGGCTGGCTGGCTGGCTGGCTCGCTCTGGCTGGCTGTGGCCTGGTGGCTGGCTGGTGGCTGGCTGGCTGGTGGCTGGTGGCTGCTGGCTGGCTGGCTGGCTGGCTCTGGCTGGCTGGCTGGCTGGCTCTGTGGCTGGCTGGCTGGCTGGCTGCTGGCTGGCTGGCTGGCTGGCTGGCTGGCTGGCTCTGGCTCTGGCTGGCTGGGCTTGGCTGCTCTGCTGGCTGTGGCTGCTGGCTGGCTGGGTTCTGGCTGGCTGGCTGGCTGGCTCTGGCTGCCTGGCTGGCTGGCTCTGGCTGGTGGTGGCTGGCTGGTGCTCTGGTGGCTGGCTGCTGGCTGGCTTGGCTCTGGCTGGCTGGCTGGCTCTGGCTCGGCTGGCTTGGCCTGGCTCTTGGCTGGCTGGCTGGCTGGCTCTGGCTGGCTGGCTGCTGCTCTGGCTGGCTGGCTGGCTGCTCTGGCTGGCTGGCTGGCTGGCTCTGGCTGGCTGGCTGGCTGGCTGCTGGCTGGCTGGCTGGCTGCTGGCTCTGCTGGCTGGTGCTGCTCTGGTGGCTGGCTGGCTGGTGCTTCTGGCTGGCTGGCTGGCGGCTGGCTGGCTCTGGCTGGTGGCTGGCTCTGGCTGGCTGGCTGGCTGCTGGCTCTGGCTGGCTGGCTGGCTGGCTCTGGCTGGCTGGGGCTGGCTCTGGCTGCTGTGCTGGCTGGCTGCTGGTCTGGCTGCTGGCTGGTCGTGGCTGGCTGGCTGATGCTGCTGGTGCTGGCTGGCTGGCTGGCTGGCTCTGGCTGGCTGGCTGGCTGGCTGCTCTGGCATGGCTGGCTGGCTGGCTCTCTGGCTGGCTGGCTGGCTGGCTCTGGCTGGTCTGGCTGGCTCTGGCTGCTGGCTTGGCTGGCTGGCTGGCTGGCTTGGCCTGGCTGGCTGGCTGGCTCTGGCTGGCTGGCTGGCTCTCGGCTGGCTGCTGCTGGCTGGCTCTCGGCTGGCTGGCTCTGGCTGGCCTGGCTGTGGCTGGCTGCTCTGGCTGGCTGGTGTCTCGGCTTGGCTGGCTGGCTGCTGCTCTGGCTGGTCTGGCTGGCTCGCGCTGGCGCTCTGGCTGGCTGGCTGCTGCTGCTGGCTGGCTGGCTGGCTGGCTGGCTGCTGGCTGGCTGGCTGGCTGGCTGCTGCTGGCTGGCTGGCTGGCTGCTTGGCTGGCTGGCTGCTGGCTCTGGCTGGCTGGCTGGCTGCTGCTGGCTGGCTGGCTGGCTGCTCTGGCTGGCTTGGCTGGCTGGGCTCTGGCTGGCTGGCTGGCTGGCTCTGGCTGGCTGGCTGGCTGGCTCTGGCTGGCTGCTGGCTGCCGCGTGGCTGGCTCTGGCTCTGGCTGGCTGGCTGGCTGGCTCTGCTGGCTGGCTGGCTGCTCTGGCTGGCTGGCTGGCTCTGGCTGGCTGGCTGCTCTCGGCGGCTGGCTGGCTGATGGCTGGCTTGGCTGGCTGGCTGGCTCTGGCTGCTGGCTGCTGGCTTGGCTGGCTGGTCTCTGGCTGGCTGGCTGCTGGCTGGCTGCTGCGCTGCTGGCTGCTCTGCGGCTGGCTGGTTGCTGGCTGGCTGGCTGGCCTGGCTGGCTGCTCTGGGCTGGCTGCTGCTCTGGCTGGCTGGCTGGCTGCTCTGGCTGGCTGGCTGGCTGGCTTCTGGCTGGCTGGCTGGCTGGCTGGCCTCGTTGGCTGGCTGGCTGGCTCTGGCTGGCTGGCTGGCTGCCTGGCTCTGGCTGGCTGGCGCTGGCTCTGGCTCTGGCTGGCTGGCTGGCTGCTGGCTCTGGCTGGCTGGCTGGCTGGCTCTGGTGCTGGCTGTCCTTGGCTGGCTGGCTCAGGCTGGTCTGGCTGGCTGCTGCTGGCTGGCTGGCGCTGCTGCTCTGGCTGGCTGGCTGGCTGGCTCTGGCTGGCCTGCTCCTGGCTGCTGTGGCTGGTCGCTGGCTGCTGCGCTCGGCTGGCTGGCTGCTTGCTGGCATGGCTGGCTGGCTGTCTCGTCGGCTGCTGGCTGGCTGGCTCTGGCTGGCTGGCTGCTGCCTCTGGCTGGCTGGCTGGCGTCTCTGGCTGGCTGGCTGGCTGTCTCTGCTGCTGGCTGCTGCTCTGGCTGCTGGGCTGCTGCTCTGGCTGCGCTGGCTGGCTGCTGTCTCTGGCTGCTGGCTGGCTGGTCTGGCTGGCTCTGGCTGGCTGGCTGCGCTGGCTGCTCTGGCTGGCTGGCGGCTGCTCTGGCTGGCTGGCTGGCTGCTCTGGCTGGCTGGCTGTCTGGCTGGCTGGCTGGTGCTGGTCTGGCTCTGGCTGGCTGCTGGCTGGCTGGCTCTGGCTTGTGTCTGGCTGGCTGCTCTGGCTGGCTGGCTGGCTGGCTGGCTCTGGCTGGCTGGCTGGCTGTCTCTGGCTGGCTGGCTGGCTGGCTGGCTCTCTGGCTGGCTGGCTGGCTGGCTCTGGCTGGCTGGCTGGCTGGCTCTGGCTGGCTGGCTGGCTGTCTCTGGCTGGCTGGCTGGCTGGCTCTGGCTGGCTGGCTGGCTGTCTCTGGGTGGTCTGGCTGGGGCTGCTCTGGCTGTGCTGGCTGGCTGTCTCCTGGCTTGGCTGGCTGGCTGTCTGGCTGGCTGCCTGTGGCTGTCCGGCTGGCTGGCTGTCTCTGGCTGGCTGGCCTGTCTCTGGCTGGCTGGCTGGCTCTGGCTGGCTGGCTGGCTCTGGCTGGCTGGCTGTCTCTGGCTGGCTGGCTGTCTCTGGCTGGCTGGCTGTCTCTGGCTGGCTGGCTGTCTCTGGCTGGCTGGCTGTCTCTGGCTGGCTGGCTGTCTCTGGCTGGCTGGCTGTCTCTGGCTGGCTGGCGCTGCTCCTCTGGCTGGCTGGCTGTCTCTGGCTGGCTGTCTCTTGGCTGGCCATATCAGCTGGCTCTGGCTGGCTCTGGCTGGCTCTGGCTGGCTCTGGCTGGCTCTGGCTGGCTGTCTCTGGCTGTCTCTGGCTGTCTCTGGCTGGCTCTGGCTGTCTCTGGCTGTCTCTGGCCTAATTGAAGGTACAACTACATGAACCCACGTAGACCACAAAATGACCCAAGAATACTAAGAATATAACCCAAATCTTGACAAAATAGAAGATCTAAGGAAGACAGCCCTGCTAACCCAAACACCGCCTCTGCCGCCAGACAATCACTTAACCCAAGCTCACGGAAATCAAGCCTTCTCCGCCATAGCTACACAGTATCTACTTTAGTGATATTATGAAATGATATCGCAGAAGAAACAACAGCAGTAAGAAAATAATAACACCAAGGACCCTAGAACTCAACTTGTCTACACAGCAGGACGCTGGTGTATCATCAACCCCCCTCACCACTACCACCCAGGGAACAACAAACATGGCTGACTCCCCCGCCAACTCCACTCCCTTCAAAGGATTCACCCAAGATAACTCAGGTATGATTATTCCTGACAATATCAGGGACTACATCATCACTCTAGAAAGTGAAATCAAAGATATTAAAGCAACACTTGCACGACGAGAATCCAAGGTAACCATCCTCGAGAACAAGATCCATAACCTTGAAGAGAAGATTACAACAGGAAGTGCTGACACAGAAAATACTACTCTGAAAACAGCTATAGCCAGTCACACTGAGCAAATAACAACCCTAAATATGAAGGTTGAAGAAGCAATCAAGGACTGGAATCAGAACATGCACACTCGACTGAATGATTACCTTGATTTCCAAGACAACAAAACTGAACAAGATAAGTTGTCTGATGCAGTTATAATAAACAGCCCTCACATTCCTAGTGACATAACCAAAGCCCAGTGCAAAGAAACTGCTATCAGGATAATACAAGACCACGTAAAAGTTATCGTGCAAAACAATGAAATCAAAGAAACACGTTTGATAGGAAAACAAGGTAGAAAACACAGTATTATGATCAGACTTCATTCATATGATAAAAGAAAGGACCTAATTAAATCAGCAGATACAATGAAAAATGGAGTGTTCATCAACGAGTGTCTAATGAGAAAATCTCAAAACCTTCTGTTCAAGTTGAGAAAACTTAAACAGGAAAACAAAATACATCAGTGTTTCACTCGAGATGGGAAAATGCTAGTAAGGAAAACAGCAACAGGACAACAATATACCATCTCAAATGAAGATGATTTCTCTACCTTCCTTAGAAAAGCTGACATTTCTGTAACAGATTAGGTAAGTGTCCTTAACCCCTCGACTGTTGCGGTCGTATATATACGTCATAGGGGTTACCATGTTTGACGTATCTATACGCATAAATTCTAGCGGCTTCAAATCAAGCAGGAGAAAGCTGGTAGGCCCACATGTGAGAGAATGGGTCTCCATGGTCAGTGTGCACCATATAAAAAAAATCAGGGAGTCAGTGTGCATTGTGAGAATGCCATTTCAGTCGTCCTCTTTCAGCATGTCTAGCGGTAAGAAATATGTGACTCCCCAGCAAATCTGGGACTCTTCTCTTCCCAAGTGATGCTCTAACACAGATGGAAATGTCAGTGAAGATCAATTTCATGATTTCCAGGAGTTTGAGACCAAAAGCAATGGAGGAGGAGGAGGAAGAAGAGGAAGAAGAAGAAGAAGAAGAGGAGGAGGAAGAAGAGGAAGAAGAGGAAGAAGAGGAGGAAGAGGAAGAAGAGGGAGAAGAGGAAGAAGAGGAGGAAGAAGAAGAAGAAGAGGAAGAGGAGGAGGAAGAAAAGAAGAAGAAGAAGAAGAAGAAGAAGAAGAAGAAGAAGAAAAGAAGAAGAAGAAGAAGAAGAAGAAGAAGAAGAAGAAGAAGAAGAAGAAGAAGAAGAAGAAGAAGAAGAAGAAGAAGAAGAAGAAGAAGAAGAATACGTAATAATAATAATAATATGTTGCCTTGAAGCATGAAAAACAGTTCACCCCATGACAGTGACAAGATAAGGGGAGATAACATCTGATAAGAGCTGACCTTTGATGAGTGTAAACGAGGGTGGGGGAGGGTGCAGCTGATAAGAAAAGATTAGATGACCATCCCCCTCGCTTTGTTTTTGCTGGTACACAAACATTTCTGTCTGTCTATTTGTCTGTCTGCCAAGCTCCCTGTCTATCCATCTAGCTCTCTGTCTCAGAGAGAGCCACAAGACTGCGTCATCACCTTTACACTCATCTTCAAGCAGAGTATTGCACTTTGTCTGGATTTTTTGGGTTATCCTAGGTAATTTACACTATGTATACTTGTATTTATGTGTACTTGTGAGACAGAGATAGACATAGAGAGAGAGACAGATTGAAAGAGATAGAAAGGGAGAAAGATAATTAGATAGAATGGAGGGGAAGCAGCATCCGACCCCATTGTTTTGACAGGTGGTAGGGGGAGTGAGTAATGAGATAATATGTCATTTTGACAGCTGCTGACTCCTGACTCAAAACAATTATAAGCCACACACTCCCACATAAGACAAGTTTGCTGAATGAAGATAATAGCAGTTATATTCATTCATTAGAGATTCGCCGGTACTTCCGGCCCGGGTAGCAATTACATGAAAGTACAGTGGACCCCCGCATAACGATTACCTCCGAATGTGACCAATTATGTAAGTGTATTTATGTAAGTGCGTTTGTACGTGTATGTTTGGGGGTCTGAAATGGACTAATCTACTTCACAATATTTCTTATGGGAACAAATTCGGTCGGTACTGGCACCTGTATCTAGTGACTATATATGTGTATATATATTTTATAGAAACCAGAAGAATGGAAGGCAGGAATGAAGGAAGGACGAGATCAGAGGAAAGAAAAAAGTAAGGAAAGACGAAGGAATGTAGGAAGGAAGGTAGGAAAGGAATGCAGGAAGGTAAGAAAGGAATGCAGGAAGGTAAGAAGGAAGGTAAGAAGGAAGGTAGGAAAGGAATGCAGGAAAGGAATGCAGGAAGGAATGATGACACACGACCATTTACCTAGGATAACTACATAACACAACTGCCTGCTAATACTTTGAAGAAAACTGCTCAGACGAGGTGTTTTGTCTTTGCACATAAAAAAAAACTTCCACAAAAATGCACACACACTGTGTGAGGAGTGTAAAACACCATTGTGTATGACACCATGTTTTATGTGTGAGGAGTGTAAAACACCACTGTGTATGATACCATGTTTTATGTGTGAGGAGTGTAAAACACCACTGTGTATGACACCATGTTTTATGTGTGAGGAGTGTAAAACACCATTGTGTATGACACCATGTTTCAAAGAGTTACACAAGCTGCAGAACTTCTAGGAATATATCCAGTGACTGTATATTGGTATATATATTATAGAAGAATAGTAATAAAAAAATTTTTGTATTGTTTGTTTTTGTAAACAAGTTTTGTAAACAATATATTGATAATTATGTTTGTGTGCTTATTGTGTTGTATACGAGTGTATATATGTACATTGCACCTTACTTTGGTCTCACAGGCCACATAAGTTATGTGAATAAATAAAATAGTGAAAAAAACAACAAACCTTCAAATACAAGTAAACCAAAGTTTACTGGGTGAGCGGCAGTCGCCGCTGTTGCCATACGCGGCTCATTTTCTGCAAACTTCATGCCTCTATATCTGGGTAAGTACTGATGGGAAAACTTTTTTTTTTTGGACTAAAACAATCAGAAAAGTAATCTTAACATTTTCATAAGAATAAATTTTTTTTTCGAATATTTTGCGACACCAGGAGACACTTCAGGATTGGGCCTTTCGACAGTCAAAGGGTTAACACATATATACGTGTGATGCCTATAGTGTACATTACTATTACAGTAGGGCCCCACTTATACAGCAGGTTAGGTTCCAGGCTACCGCCGTAAAAAAGTTGGTAGAATTACCAACAATATGTAAAGTAAGAGGACACAAGTGCAACTAATGTGACATTTTATTGTGGTAACGTTTCGCTCTCCAGGAGCTTTATCAAGCCATTACAAAAAACACATGGACACAGAGGGTATATATAGGCTCAGAGTGAGGTGCAATACTAGTGGTAGTAGTAGTAGTAGTGTCAAAAGTTGTAGTAGTAGTAGTAATACAATATGGTAGAGCAATTAATTCGTACATGAGTAAAAGGATAAAAGCTATTACTTGGGTAACATAAAAATAGGTTGGACAAATATAGACTGGATAGAGGCAGCCTGTTTCAGTGTTCACTCTCTGTAATGTGCTTTGTGTAGTATAACAGGAGAGACTATGTGATGGCAGGGTTTACTGTTTTAAGGAGGATTCTTGCTAAGACTTCAGAGATGGTGAAGCTGCCCTTTGTTTTTTTAATTGCTTTCGAAACAGCGATCATGCTGATCGAGCATTGCATCGCGGAAATTATTTTTTTATCACAATCGAGCGTCCCAAAAATTTTTCATGAATATTGGGGGTTTTTCGGGTTGACACAGTTGTACCCTCACGCCTGTGACAACACCGAAATTCCACCCCTCATCTCAGAAATTCAGGACGCCCGTTAGGTAAAGAAACAAATTTTCCCCGACGCAAAGGGCCCCGAATCACACTGACGTTGTTTCGAATACAATTAAACAAAACAACGGCAGCTTCACCATCTCTGAAGTCTTAGCAAGAATCCTCCTGAAAACAGTAAACCCTGCCATCACATAGTCTCTCCTGTTATACTACACAAAGCACATTACAGAGAGTGAACACTGAAACAGGCTGCCTCTATTCAGTCTATATTTGTCCAACCTATTTTTATGTTACCCAAGTAATAGCTTTTATCCTTTTACTCTGTAGGCCAGACCAACAAGGGGGGTGGCACAGCTATATACTACTCAGACCAACTAGAATGTATCACTAATACTTGCACAAGGGATGAACATGGGGAATATATAATAGCAAAATTCAAATCCAAATACCTACAAAAACCTCTCACAGTGATAAACATCTACAGAATTCCACAATCAAACATTAGCCAATTTAGTCAAAACCTAGGAAGTATGATAACTGATGCACGCATGAAACAAAGATCACTTACTACTCTCAGGTGACTTAAATATAAATCCCCTTTGCAAGACCAGGACCCACACGTTACTGAATTCACAAACACAATGAGTAACTGCATGTTGCACAAAACAGTAACAAAACCACAAGAGTTACAGAGACTAGTGTTTCCCTACTTGACCACATCTGGACCAACACCATATCCCCTTTAAAAAATCAGGCATAATTACAGATAATACCACAGACCACTACCCTACTTTCCTCATAACAACTCTTGGTAAAATACCCCAAACACTACTAAAGTCACCTTCAGACTTCACAATGAGGCAGCCATTAATAACTTCACAAACAGCAGTAACAAACATTGACTGGCACACCTGAGCTAGAAATCTATACAGATATTGACGAATGTTTTAAAAATTTTCTAAAAAAGGCCCAATACCTTTATAAAAAAGCACTGCCCTAAAAAAACTAAACAGATGACAGCTAAGAGACTGAACAGCCCCCTGGCTAACCCCAAAAGCATTCTCAAATCCATAAATACAAAACACTAGATATAAAAACAGTACAGAATGGGTCACATAACCAGAGACCAAACAAAACCATACTCGTCAGTCCTAACCACCTGATAAGAAGGGCAAAAAAATTGTATTATGAGAACAGATTATCCAACTTACGAGGTGATAAAAAAAGACCGGAAGACCCTATCAGAAATTCTGGAAACAAAAAAGATATCACAACATAGCGAAATAAAAATTAGAAAAACAATGAACCCCAACTCCCACCAACAGAAACAGCAAACAGACTCAATGATTTTTCTCCACTATAGGTCAAACCTTGCCAATAAAATCCCAAGCTCAGATACCCCACCAAATGACTACCTCACTGGCAACTACCCGAACACACTGTTCCTAGCTCCCCACTAAACCCATACGAAGTCTCCCTATTATCAACGCACTGAAAAACAAGGCAGGAGATTTAAGTACCTTAAACCACCCTTTATATACAAAAAAGCGTCACAAGTACTAACACCAATCATTGCAACACTCTTTAACAAATCCATTGAATCCTCCACTTTCCCAACAGTTCTCAAAATAGCAAGGACCCCGATTCATAAAGGAGGAGACCAAACAGAGTTGAATAACTATAGGCCAATTCCAATTTAACCCTCTCTCAAAAATCTTCGAAAAATTAATTCATAAATGAATCTACTCCCACCTCATCTCCCATAACATTCTCAACCCTGCCAATTTGGATTCAGGCCTAATAAAAAAAATTAATGATGCTATTATACACATGCTAGAACATATATACACTGCAATAGAAAAAAAGAAGTCCCACTGGGATCTTCATTGACTTACGTAAAGCTTTTGATACAGTTGACCATGACTTGCTCCACGTAAAATTGTCACACTATGGTATTAAAAGGGCACTCCCTCAACTACCTCAAATCTTACCTCAGCAACAGAAGCCAATATGTGTACGCAAATGGGGGAAGCTCTTCCGCACAACCAATTACAGTTGGTGTCCCACAGGGAAGCGTCCTTGGCCCTCTTCTCTTTCTCCTATACATAAATGACCTTCCAAATGCTTCGCAATTACTCAAACCCACACTTTTTGCAGATACACCACATACGTCTTCTCTCACCCGAGCCCCGTCACACTAGCCAATACTGTAAACACTGAATTACAGAAAATATCTACCTGGATGAGGACTAACAAACTTACACTAAACATTGACAAAACCTACTTCATTCAGTTTGGTAACAGAGCTACAGATGGACCCCTTAACATAACGATAAATGGATCACCTATCACAAAGCTAACAGAGGGAAAATTCTTAGGAATCCACCTCGATAATAGACTCAAATTTCATACACATATACAACAAATTTCTAAGAAAATTTCCAAGACTGTAGGCATCTATCGAAGATACGGTACTATGTTCCACAGTCAGCCCTCCTGGCCCTTTATCACTCTCTTATTTACCCCTATCTCACCTATGGAATTTGTGCATGGGGCTCAACAACAATTAACCATCTCAGACCACTAATTACCCAACAAAAGGCTGCAGTTAGAATGATAACAAATTCTCACTACAGGCAGCACACTCCACTAATATTCAAAACACTCAACCTACTCACCATACAAAACATCCATACTTATTATTGCACTTATTACATACAGAACACTTAACTCTGATATTAACCCTCCCCTCAAACATCTCCTTGCCAACCTCAACAGAACACATGACCATAACACAAGGCACAGATCACTCTTTGATGTTCCTCGTGTCCATCTCACGCTATGCAAAAACTCAATGCACATAAAAGGCCCTAAAATCTGGAATTCATTACCTGTAAATATAAAAGAAACACTACCTGTTTATAAATTCAAGTCTCTTCTCAAAGTTCACTTACTCACTCAAAACCAAATAAATACTGAATAACTTAACCATATAAATTGTATATCCTAAATGTTACTCACAATTATATCACACAAATGTTAAACCTAGGACCCAATCTAACTTTGTTATTTTTTAAATACACTACCTAACAGAATACTCCATTCTACTGAATGAACAGCAATGCATGCAACCATATGACCTGTCTTTGTAATACTCATTTGTACTTTATAGTTATCTGTTTACAATAATGTCTTATCACTGATTTCATCATTGCTTAGTTAATCTTAAGTTAATTTTAAGCCAGCCCATAATGCTATGCATATAAGTGGCTTTGGCATGCTGCTCTTACCTGTATTTTTTTTTGTACCTCTGTATGTATGCTAAAATTTCTAAATAAATAAATAAATAAATAAATTGCTCTACCATATTGTATTACTACTACTACTACAACTTCTGACACTACTACTACTACTACCACTAGTATTGCACTTCACTCTGAGCCTATATATACCCTCCGTGTCCATGTATTGTTTGTAATGGCTTGATAAAGCTCCTGGAGAGCGAAACGTTGACACAATAAAATGTCACATTAGTTGCACTTGTGTCCTTTTACTTTACCGCCGTAAAGCGGAAATCGCCATAAAGTGGAACACCCTTTTTTTCCCCTTATACAGTGGTCCCTCAATTATCATCCTTAATCTGTTCCTGGAAGTGGGACTATTATCGAAATAGACGATTTTCGAATCAATTTTCCCCATAAGAAATAATGTAAATCCAATTAATTCGTTCAGACACCCAGAAGTATCAACAACAATTTTTTTTTTTTACTTAAAAGATAGATTTACATTGCCAAAGAATGAACCTCAACATGACAGTTCCCTTTATTGAAGGCTGTTGTTAAAATGAAGGGAAGACAGGAAAAAAAGGAAAAAAGAGGAAGAGAGGTTATTTTTGGGAGGGGAATCTCCTCCATAAGGACTCTAGGTCACTTAGGATCACTTCCTAGCATAAATAAGATTTACATTGCAGAAAAGATGCCAAATAAATGTAAAGCACTAATAAATGTATAAATGAACATTGGTAATAGGGGTTAGTTGATGAGTGGAAGGGTTGCCTAGTAGGGTGATCGAAGCTAAAACATTGGGTAGTTTCCAATTTAGGTTGGATAAATACATGAGTGAGGGGGGTTGGTTTTGGAGTAAAGACTTGCACCTGAGTTTAAATTGCTTGGGTAGCATTTTTCTGTTAGTGGGTTTGGATTTTGTGAAGGCGGCCTAGTAGGGGTCAATAGGCTTATTGCAGTGTTCTTCCTTCTTATGTTCTAAAAGCTATGGCTTGGGTAGTTTCAAATTAGGTTGGATAAAATTACAACGAGTGCGAGGGGATGATTGAGTAGACTTGCACCTGAGCTTATTCTTGTAGCTTTTGTTCGTAGTGGGTTGGATTTGTGAAGGCTGGGCAAAGAAAGGGCCAGCGGTTACTGCAGTGTTCCTCCTTTCTTATGTTCTTATTGAAAGACTTGTTTGTGTGAGGGAGGATGGCAATTTTAAATGTTGGAGAATATGACACTAATATCAACTCTGCTTTTAAATTATCTATAAAATTTTCAACTAATTGACATTATAAACAATATTAAATAACATAGAAACATGAATATTACTCTAAATAAATAAATAAGTCATTACGTATGTCACGAGAGGTGTTGTTGTGTTTGGTTGTTGTGGGTTATATAAGGGCACTGAAGAAAGCCTCCATAATGGTGGTGAAGCAGAGCTGAGGCGGCAGTGTTTTCTGTAGTTCTATATAACTCCAACAACATTGTAGGTTGTAAAATCGTGAATCACAAAAGAGGCACCCTCAACCACAATCATACCACCTTTACCACTATTACAACTGCTACCACAAACACAACCCCCTTCTACCACTATTACAATTGCTAACCACCATCACAACACCTTTACCACTATTAACAACTTTACTACCATCATTACTACCTCTAGCACCATCACTACCCCCTTACCACCATCACCATATCACAACTCTCACTCTACACCCCCAACCCTTTTGTATTCTACAAACTTTCTAAATTAATGGTTCTCAAAATTCTTACCAAAGGTTAGCACAAAGAAGCTTTTTCTGGAGCCATGGGATTTATTTAGCATTGCAAGCAGAAAAACGAATGAATATTTGAAATATTTCGTATGAACAAGTGAGGGGACCGTCGCTAAACTGGTAAACAATGGCAAAACACAGGTGGGAAGAGAGGCTGAGGCAGCTCAGAGCGTCAGTACCTGTCCCAGACGAAGGACGATTAGCGAGTAAACCGACCATTTGTGAGCCAATCTTTGGACGAGAATAACGCGACGATTTCCGAAAAGGACGACTATCGAGTCGAACGATTATTGAGGGACCACTGTAAATGCATACAAATACTAGATAACAAGTTTACATTAACATAATTAAGTTTAGCATAGAACTAGGCATCAAAAAACAATAAAAAACTACAATACACACATAGTGCACTGATTATTTACCTTAAAATATTTATAGTCTTATTCTAGGGTGAGACAAGTAGTATTTATTGTAAGAAATCAAGTGTGGTATGTATGGTAGTCAGCCCGGCTACCATACCAGGCCACCCCACCTACACAAAATATTCTATTACATTTAAGCATCCCAGAGTGATAAAATGCATATACAGTTTACTCATTACTTACCTTAAAATATTTGTAGTCTTAATCTAGGGTGAGATGAGTAGTATTTATTGTAAGAAATCAAGTGTGGTATGTATGGTAGTCAGCCGGGCTACCATACCAGGCCATTCTATCCACACATATATTCTATGATATTTAAGCATCCCAGAGCGATAAAATGCATATACAGTTCATTCATTACTTAAAATATTTGTAGTCTTAATATAGGATCAGGAGTGAGTAAACGAGATAAAACGAATAAATGTGAGAGAGAGAGAACGAGTACATGAGAGAGGACAGGTGCAGAGTTGTGTAAACAAGCCAGGCGAACGTAAGTTTTGTAAACAAAGTGTACACGTCTGGTTTGTGTACAAGTTACATTGTGTACAAGTTGTCTCTACATTGATATGGTAGAATAAATAAAGAACAACACTTCCATTCTCATGTAACACCATTTTTAGAAGAAATGACGCTCTGAGTGAAGGCAATGGAAATAAGTCACTCTGACTTTTTTGGGTTATCCTAGGTTCTCTACACATATCTCTTAATACAAAGGTTGAAGAAGCAGTAAAAGAATGGAAGAACAACTTAGATAACCAGTTCAGTGACTACTTTGCTCTCCAAGAAGATAAAACTGAACAAGATAAACTATCGGACGCAGTAATAGTTAACAGTCCACTTTTTCCCAGTGATATGAACCAAACAAACAGTAAAGAAATTACTCTGCAGATCATAAAGGACCAAACAAGTGTTATTGTACCAGAGTCAGAAATAAAAGAAGCCAGGTTACTAGGATCCCATGGTAGAAAAAGTGTTATGCTTAGATTCCACTCACATGACAGGAAAAAAACTTAATTATTGCATCTATTAAAGTAAAGAAAGAGGTATACATAAACGAATGTCTTACCAAAAAACGTCAGAACCTCCTGTATAGAGTCAGAAAAACTTAAGCGAGAGAATAATGAAAACAATACACCAATGCTTCACACGGGATGGGGAAAAATTTTAGTTAGGAAAACAAATGTAGGTCAACTGTACACAATCCGAACGAGAATGATCTATCACGATTTTTCAGGGATACTAATCTTACAGAGAATAACTAAACAATGTCCAACTTAAAAGCCTACGTAGTGTAGTGTACGTTTTGCTCCATTATTGTTCAAATTTCATTGTACAATCCTTTGTAATTAAATAATCAACTACCTCATTTTGTGATTTTTACTAGTAAAACATAAGTCACCTTATGGATTTTCTTATTTACTATTGTTCGCTTAAACATTAGCTTTAATTGATACTTTCTCTGTCCAATTACTACCCCATATTTTTTAAATAAATATCAATTGATTTACTTACTAAAATTAATAAATATATTTTTTTCTAAAATTTCAATTTACTCTTAACATTTTTTACATTTAATAACCATTATTGTCTAATTAAACCCTTTTCTTTTTAATACCACATTTACTATCCTAGATTACTCTTAATTACCTTGTACTGCCATATAACCTCAAGTATAACTACCAGTGCAAAATTGAATGAAATAAACATACTTTTTTCACTTTTGTAATCATTATTACTTACTAAAATTTTATTAAACACCATATTTACTACCAGTCCCAAATTTTTCTTTTGTACATAAACATTTTTATACTTCCCATAAAAATTTTGTAGGCAAATTTTTCCAAGTTTTATATTCAACCCCAACCTTTAATTATCCCTTGTACCTTGTTACCTGTCTACCCTCTTTCTATCATATTAAACCAAGACATTACCATTGTTATTTTTTTACTATTTTTCTTTTGGTACTTTAACTGTGAATTTTATTTTGTCAATTTAAATCTAGTTATAATCTGAAACTTGTCAACAAAACCCATACCAGACTCTAGTGCAATTGCAAGTAAACCCTTTCAATTGTATTTTTATATTATAAGTTTATATTATAATTCCTACCACTGTCCATTTAACTTTGCTTACCCTTACTTAATTTTAGTCCCTTATATATTTTCTCCTTTATTTAGCTTTATATAACTATCCTAGTTTATATATTCACAATTGTTTAAAATCCAAGGTGCTTTTTCTTAGGTGCTAAAGCAGAATAAGTTCACAATTTTGCCATTATATTCCAAAGCTCATTTATTTGATTACCACTTTATTGTTCACCACAACCTAAAAATTTTGTCCCTTTTATATTATAATTTTAAAACTATAATTCTAACTTTAAAAAATTACCTTTATAGTACTACCTACTATCATATTCCCAAACTCCACTATTTGATCATCACTTTATTTGTATTAGTCCCTTAGCTCATTATTTTACATTTGTTAAATAATCCAGGTGCTATTTTTTAGCTTAAACTATTTACTTTGTTTTATACTTAATTCAAACTAAGATTCACTACAAATCTTATGATTTTCAAGCATGATCCTGATACAAACCCCTTTTTTTAATGACTTAAATGAATCAAACAGTTACGTAATTACTACACTGCAGAACAATCAAAGGCACTTCTCAGTGCCAACAACAACATAACTATCTTTAACTACCCAAAATCAGATCTTTAAGCAAGCATTACGAAAGACCACATAGCATTACTAAATTCCTTACATGCCAATATGTCCATCTTACACTACTGAAACTGGCTAAAGCCTGATAGTACAGATGTCTATGCCATTCCTGGTTACACAGCCATACACAACTGTAGGCCAGACCAACAAGGGGGGGGCACAGCCATATACTACTCAACCAACTAGAATGTATCACTAATACTTGCACAAGGGATGAACATGGGGAATATAATTTGCTAAATTCAAATCCAAGTACCTACAAAACCTCTCACATTGATAAAAATCTAACAGAGTTCCACAGTCAAACCCTTAGCCAATTTAGTCAAATCTAGGAAGTATGATAACTGATGCACGCATGAACAAAGATCACTTACTACTCTCAGGTGACTTTCAATAAAATCTCCTGCAAGACCAGGACCCACACGTTACTGAATTCACAAACCAATGAGTAAACTGTATGTTGCTACCAACAGTAACAAAACCTACAAGTTACAGAGACTAGTGTTTCCCCACTTGACCACATCTGGACCAACAAACCCAAACCCCTTTTAAAATCAGGCATAAAATTTCAATAATACCACAGAAACCCCTACCCTACTTTCCTCATAACAACTCTTGGTAAACTACCCCAAGACACTACTAAAGTCACCTTCAGACTTCACAATGAGGCAGCCATTAATAACTTCACAACAGCAATAGCAAACATTTATTGGCACACTGAGCAAACCTTTTACAGATATTGATGAATATATTAATAAATTTTCTAAAAAAACCCAATACCTCTATAAAAAGCACTGCCCTAAAAAAACTAAACAGATGACAGCAAAGAGACTGAATAGTCCCTGGCTAACACCCAGCATTCTCAAATCCATAAATACAAAACACCAATATGAAAAACAGTACAGAATGGGTCACATAACCAGAGACCAAACAAAACGTTACTGTCAATCCCAACCAGCCTGATAAGGGAAAGGGGAAAAAAAATTGTATTATGAGAACAGATTATCCAACTTAAAGAGGTGATATAAAAAGACCTGGAAAACCCCATCAGAAATTCTGGGAACAAAAAGATATCACGAAATAGCGAAATAAAATTAGCAAAATCAGATGAACCCCAACTCCCACCAACAGAAAAAGCAAACAGCTCGATGATTTCTTTTCCCCTATGGACAAACCTTTCCAATAAAAAACCCAAGCTCAGATTACCCCACTAAATGACTACCTCACCGGCAACTACCCGAACACACTGTTCCTAGCTCCGACTAACCCATACGAAGTCTCCCTTATTATCAACGCACTAAAAAACAAGGCAGGAGATTTAAATACCTTACCACCCTTTATATACAAAAAGTGCTATCACCAATCATTGCAACACTCTTTAACAAATCCATTGAATCCTCCACCGTCCCTACAGTACTCAAAATAGCAAGGGTCACCCCGATCCACAAAGGAGGAGACCAAACAGAGTTGAATAACTATAGGCCAATATCCAACTTACACCCTCTCTCAAAAATCTTCGAAAAATTAATTCATAAACGAATCTACTCCTACCTTATCTCCCAAAACATACTCAACCCCTGACAATTTGGATTCAGGCCTAATAAAAATACTAATGATGCTATTATACACATGCTAGAACATATATACACTGCAATAGAGAAAAAAGAAGTCCCACTGGGGATCTTCATTGACTTACATAAAGCTTTTGATACAGTTGACCATTACTTGCTCCACGTAAAATTGTCACACTATGGTATAAGAGGGCACTCCCTCAACTACCTCAGCAACAGAAGCCAATATGTGTACGCAAATGGGGCAAACTCTTCTGCGCAACCAATTACAGTTGGTGTCCCACAGGGAAGTGTCCTTGGCCCTCTTCTCTTTCTCCTATACATAAATGACCTTCCAAATGCTTCGCAATTACTCAAACCCACACTATTTGCAGATGACACTACATACGTCTTCTCTCACCCGAGCCCAGTCACGCTAGCCAATACTGTAAATACCGAATTACAGAAAATATCTACCTGGATGAGGACTAACAAACTTCACTAAACATTGACAAAACCTACTTCATTCAGTTTGGTAACAGAGCTACAGATGTCCCTCTTAACATAATGATAAACGGATCACCTATCACAAAACTAACAGAGGGAAAATTCTTAGGAATCCACCTTGATAATAGACTCAAATTTCATACACATATACAACAAATTTCTAAGAAAATTTCCAAGACTGTAGGCATACTATCGAAGATACGGTACTATGTTCCACAGTCAGCCCTCCTGGCCCTATATCACTCTCTTATTTACCCCTATCTCACCTATGGAATTTGTGCATGGGGCTCAACAACAATTAACCATCTCAGACCACTAATTACCCAACAAAAGGCTGCAGTTAGAATGATAACAAATTCTCACTACAGGCAGCACACTCCACCAATATTCAATACACTAAACCTTACTCACCATACAAAACATCCATACTTATTACTGCACCTATTACATACATAGAACACTTAACTCTGATATAAACCCTCCCCTCAAACATCTCCTTGCCAACCTCAACAGAACACATGACCATAACACAAGGCACAGACCACTCTTTGATGTTCCTCGTGTCCATCTCACACTATGCAAAAACTCAATGCACATAAAAGGCCCTAAAATCTGGAATTCATTACCTGTAAATATAAAAGAAACACTACCTGTTTATAAATTCAAGTCTCTTCTCAAAGATCACTTACTCACCCAAAACAAAATAAATACTGAATAACTGAACCTTATAAATTGTATATCTTAAATGTTTCTCACAATTATATCACATAAATGTTAAACCTAAAACCGAATCTAACTTTATTATTTTTTAAATATACTACCTAACAGAATCACTACCTAACTGAATGCAACCATATGACCTGTCTTTGTAATACTCACTTGTGCTTTATAGTAATCTGTTTACATTAATGTTTTATCACTGATTTCATCATTGCTTAGTTAATAAGTTAATTTTAAGCCAGCCCGTAATGCTATGCATAGTATAAGTGGCTTTGGCATGCTGCTCTTATCTGTATTTTTTTGTACCTCTGTATGTGTGCTCAAATTGGAAATAAAACTGTATTTTTGTATACCTGAATAAACTTACATACATACAAAAGGAATAATTTTCTACAGTTACCCCCAGTAACACATTTTCTCTTATGTTAGATTAGAGGAAATGTTATTCTTGCCGTCACTTGTACAAGTTATCTGGCTACCAAATCTCATATTTATGTTTATTTATTCTGTTGTGGGGTGTATTTATCATCTTTTTATGTTATGTATCATGTTTATTATATAATTTTGAAAAAAATATCATGGATGGATTATTGAAAATGTGTATATTAACGTAATATATGACATTTAATGAGAGGGGTGATTATTATTATTATTATCATTTCTAATACGGCGTCACTTGTGCAAGTCGTCTGCTACCACATCTCACATTTATGTTTATTCATTCTACTGTAGGGTGTATTTATCATCTTTATATGTTATGCATCGTGTTTATTACATAATTTTGAAAAAAGTATCATAGATGGATTAATGAAAATGTGTATATTAACGTAATATACGACATTTAATGAGACTCGGTGAATATTATCATCATTATTAATATGACGTCTGGAGACACAAGACACACTTACTGATTTTAATGTGTACCTGCATGCTAGTACAGTACAGTGGTTCCTCGTTTTTCGTAATTAATCCATTCCTGGAGCCGTTACTATAAACGAAATTTACGATTTACGAATCAATTTTCCCCCTAAGAAATACTAATGTAAATACAATTAATCCGTTTCTGACTCCCAGAAGTATTAAAACAAAAAAAATTTAACATGAAATATACATGTAGTACATAAACAATACAATGGGAAATGATGAATCAAACATTAACAGCATAACACTTACCTTTATTGGAGATTCTTCTTAGTGTATGGGAGACTGGAGGAGGAGAGAGAGTGGATTGTTTATAGTTTGGAAGGGGAATCCCCTTCATTCAACACCTCAGGTACCATTTGCTTTTCTGGGACTGCTTCTCTTCTCTGTTTCTTAATGCCACTAGGACCACCTTGAGAGTCACTGGAGTCCTGTCTCACAAAATAACTGTGGAGAGAGCTCTATTTCTGGCGTCTCTTTAACACTTCCCTAAAATGGCCCAAGACTTTGTCACTGTACATGTTGCCAACCTGGCTTGCAACAACCTTGTTAGGGTGACGTTTCTCCATAAAGCTTTCCATCTTACCCCACAGTAAAAATCTCTTTAATTTCTGAAGAAGGCACCTTCTTCCATCTCTCTTCCTCCTCTGCAGCAAGATTCTGAGCTGCGATGTGTTGCTCTTCCTGCTGAAGCTCTTGCAGCTCCTCAGTGGTGAGCTCTTCATTGTGGTCTTCCACCAATTCTTCCACATCCCCAAACTCACATCCAACCCCATGAACTCCCCAGTGCAACAATTGATTTTACAACAGACATAGGCTCATTAGAGTCATCCCCAAACCTTCAAAATCCCTCTTGTCGACACAATCTGCCACAGTTTTCTCCAGGCAGAGTTCAAAGTCCTGTAGTCACTCCCTCCCAAGCCATACCAAAAAGGGGTTAGCAGGGGAGGATGCGAAGTCTTCTCCCAAAAATTTTCCCTTAGGGTCAATGAGTGCCTGTGGTCACGTCAAGCACCTGTGAAACATTCTTTTGTGTAGATTTTTTAAAAGTTTGCAATAACCTCTGGTCCAGGGGTTGGAGGAGAGGATGGTATTCGGGGGCAAGAATTTACTGTATAACCCCAAAATTTCTCGAAAATTGGTCATCCAAGTTTGGAGGTGACAGGTGCTTGTCCATTACTAGCACCATTTTGAGATCCAATTCTTTTCCAGGATACCCTTCACACTAGGCAAAACACTTCATTAACCACAAGACAAAAATTTTCCCCTTTTTCCCCCTTTACTCTTCTAAATTTTTTTTTCCAAACACTCGGGGTTTTTCAGACGGGTACACTAGTAAGGGCTTCATTTTAAAATTTCCCCCCTACAAAAAAGCACAGAACATTAGCGTCACCTGTCTTTTATAGGCTGTGTCCTGGCATTGCCTTTTCCTCTTGGTTTAAAGAAAGGGCCCTTTGGGATTTTCTTTTAAAAAAAAGGGGTGTTTTTACACAATTGAACACTTTTTCAGGTTTCAGTCCTTCACCTCATGTACTCCTGGGAAATTTATGCACATATTTTTCAGCAGCCTTGTGGTCCGAAATGGCAGCCTCCCAGCCCTTTCCAACTGTGTATGCCAGTATGGTTCTTAAAACCTCAAACCACCTTTGCTGGCCTTAATTTCCCCCACTTCACCACTTTTGCAGGGAATTTCTTTACCAAAACTTTATGCAACTCCCAGCCTTTCCAAAAAATAATCGAAGTTAAGATATCTCCTGCAATTTTTTTCTCATTTGTCCCCACCAATAAAACTTTTCAACCTCTTCCAGTACTGGTGATCCATTTTTGTCAGCATGTTACTCCTTTGCAACAACAGCACCTTTATTTCCCTTTTTTTTGGCCCTACAAACATAAGGTTGTGTAGGGTTTCTTTTACACCGGACATTCGGCCACACTTTTACCCTTTCATTTTTTCAATGATGGTTTTTTAAATTCAGTCGTATTTCTCACCTTCTTTACCACAGGCTTTGGGACTAGGGGGCTTTCTTTGGGGCCATGGTGGCTTTTTTAGTCTTGCAAGCACAAAATAAATGGAAAATTTGAAATATTTCGCTGGAGCACGTGAGGGGACCTTCGCTCATGGTAAAAAATGCCAGATGGCTGCCGCCCCGGCTCACCCGGGGGTTTTTCCCGGGGTCCGGGACGAACAAAAACTCAGAGTCAACCTTGAAAAGCGAGTCCTGTTCATACGAAAAACCCCTATGATTGGCGAATTTTACGTTCCCGGGAACTAAAAAAAGCGGGGGACCACTTTTATGTAATTTTTATTTAGGTACAGGTATACATAAGTATAATTATAGAGTATATAAAAATAAAATAAGTTTTTAAAAACGCTTGAAATTTTGGATTTTTCCAGAAAAATGGTGGGACTTATTTTTTACAGATCTCACAGGAATGTAAAAAAACCGGGGAGGGCGCGGTGCCCGTATTAAAAGTCAGGGGGGGGAGCCGTACAGCGATTTTTGGGTCATAATTTGAAATGACCGTATTGTGGAACGCTTTTAAAACAAAAACGCCGTAAGGGGGGCCCTACTGTACATTATTGTGCATTTTTATTTTTTTTCTTTTGTGTGCCCAGCAACCTCAAATATTTTTACTTTTCTTTAATTGTATTAATGTCATAATTTTTGTTGCAAGTCAAACTTCCCCAAAATTAATGTTATTCAGGGTTATACCGTCCTTTTTAATTTTGTTTACCACTACTTTTTTTAGTCCCTTTTTATTGTTGTCCAATTAGTGTATTTTCAATTACTTATTTGCGAGCCCCAAAAATCTTTGCTAGCTATACAACTACCCATATTTTTTATTTTTTTATAGTGCTAAAATTGCTAAACTTATTAATATTAAAAACAATTTTTCCCAAATCAATATTATATCAAGTGACACTGTCCATTTAACTTTCTTTACCATTACTTAATTTTTCCCTTATATATTTTCTCCTTTATTTTGTTTATATAAAAAACCTTAGTTACATATCACAATTGTTAAAATAATCAAGGTGCTTTCCCAGGTGATAAAGTGAAAAAAGTTCCTAATCTGCCATTATATTCCCAACTCATTTATTTTTTACCACTTTATTTTTCCCCAATTTATTAGTCCCCCTTTTTTGTTTTTTATTTTAAAATTTTAAAGAACTACCCCCTTTTATATTCCCAGCTCCATTATTTGATCATCACTTTTTTCAAAAAAAAATTATTTTGTCCCCTTTTTTATTTTCTCCTTTATTTTTGCTTTAAATAGGGATAATCACAGACAGCACTCTGCCCCTACCCAAACCCTTTCCCCTTTTAAAAAACATTTGTAAGCCACCACTGGGAAAACAACAAAAATTTCATTTTGACCCATGACGAGGCCTCAATAAGGAATTTTACAGCAGGCCTAGAGATGTTGATGGCCTACAGAATTTCCAAGCCAAAGGGATTGACAATTTGGGCAGACATTTTTTTTTAACAAAATACTTTGACTATACAAAAACATTTTCCTTAAAAAAGAACAGATCACGAATAACGGGTTGGTTGCCCCCTGGAACCAGCACCATTCTGAAATCCATTTATAAGAAACAGGAAATGAAAAGCAATATAGACAGGGGTTTAAAACACAAAGATAATCTTAAACAAAAATTTTATCAGTTCCACCAAAATTTTAAAAGGAAAGCCAAAAAATGTACACTCCCCAGATTTACTGACAAAGAGGAGATAAAAAAAGACCCGGAAAACACTTTCCCAGATTTGGGGACTAACAAAATGAAAAAAACCAAGAATATTTTTAACTAAACCTCATGAACACCCCCTGCATCCCTTTATACAGCAACAAAATAAACGATTCTTTCAAACATGGATCAATCTCACCATAAAATCCCAATTTAAAGGGGGGGGGGGGGGGTAAATAATGGAAAATTTAAATTTTTATTTGACCAATGAAGGAATCACCGGATTTAAAATAAATAATAGGGTTGTTATGAAAAAATTTGTACAAGGAGCCCCTGTCCTTTCACGCTATTTTATTACTTTTTTAACAAGTCACTAAAACTGCACTTTCCCGACATACCAAAAAGCAAGGGTTACCCAATACATAAAGGTGGTGCCCTAAGACATAAACAACTATGGGCCAAACAAACTTACCATTGCTTCCAAAATCTTCGACAAACTGTGATAGGAGACATTTCATTTATAACGTCACAAAACATACTAACCCCCTGCCTTTTGGGATCGGGAAAAATAAAAGCTTTACACAGCATTGGAAAATAAGGAATACCCGCTGGGAATTTTTTTGCTAAGAAAAGCTTTTTGACACAGTAGACCACGGCACCCTACTCACAAACTTGACCACTTTGGTTACAGGCCATGGCTTGCTTTTTTTAAACCCTACCTTTCTAATAGGTATATTATTCCCATTAAGACACCCCTCTAAATTGGCCACGTACTGGAGTTCCCAGGGAAGTGCCCTTGGCCCCCCCTGCTTTCTTCTTTTAAATCAATGACTTCCAAAAATAAAAAAAATTCTCTTTGCTGACAACATGACTTATGAATCTCCCCCCCTATCTTGCCACCCTCAACCATTTTTAAAGGGAGCTGCTCAAATAGACTTGAATGAAGCCAAAAACTTTTCACTTAACATGGGAAAACCTACATATTATGTTTGGTACAAGGGGTGTTTTCACAACTTAACATTTAAAATCGAAACACTCTAATTGCCCGAAAATAATGAGGGCAAATTCCTTGGCCCTTTCCCCGCAACAACCCAAATTTTGCACCCCGCCAACACATAACAAAAAAAAAGTACCAAAACTTGGGGATCCTTGCAAGTACGAATAGTGCCGCAAACTCCTTCTCACACTAACCATTCACTTATATACCATACCTCACCCATGCTATATGTGTTTGGGGTTTAATGCAGCAAACATCTAAGCCAATAAAAAATCACAAAAAAACCCGTAAAAATAATCACTAATCCATCCTGGGAACCCCACCCCCCCCCTCTTCAAGATCTAAACTTATCCCTGTTCGAACATCCACACTTACTATGTGCAATCTATATTTTCAGGACCTTTAAAAAAACCATATTAAAACCCTTTACCTAAAATGCTTTCTTGATTTGTGACAGGACCCCAGGCAAACACCCGACACAAAATCTCCCTGACATTCCCCGTGTTCGACTAAACCTTTTCAAAAAATTTAAGTATTTCAAGGACCCAAAAACTGGAACACCCTACCCGAAAAAATCTAGAAGCAGACACATTTATCACTTTCAAAACTCAGTT
>NC_069416.1:8824319-8856716 GCF_026875155.1 Cherax quadricarinatus
GTTTTTATGTATTTAGTTGTGGGGTTTTTATCAGGGAGATAGATTTTTCAACAATAGTTGTGATAGATGAAAGGTGGGAGAGGCACTGTCAAGAAATTTTAATGAAATAAAAAAAAATTTTTGGAGAGTGATTTTTAAACAAGTTAAGAAAGCCTAGGGAAAAGTATGGATTTGTCAGTTAAAAACAGAGTAGGGAGTTAGTGATGGGGAGATGAAGTAATTTGGTAGATGGCGAGAATATTTTGAGGAACTTTTAATGTTAAGGAAGAAACAGAGGCAGTAATTTCATGCACTGGTCAGGGAGGTATACCATCTTTTAGGAGTGAAGAAGAGCAGAATGTAAGTGTGGGGGAGGTACGTGGGCATTACGTTAGAATGAAAGGAGGTAAAGCAGCTGGAACTGATGGGATCATGACAGAAAATATTAAAAGCAGGGGGATATATAGTGTTGGAGTGGTTGATACTTTTGTTTAATAATGTATAAAAGAGGGGAAGGTACCTAGGGATTGGCAGAGAGCATGTATAGTCCCTTTTATAAAGGGAAGGGGGACAAAAGAGATTGTAAAAATTATAGAGGAATAAGTTTACTGAGTATAGAAGGAAAAGTGTAAGGTAGGGTTATGTGTTGAAAGAATTAGAGGTAAGACAGAAATGTAGGATTGCGGATGAGCAGGGAGGTTTGAGAGTGGGTAGGGGGATGTGTAGATCAAGTGTTTACATTGAAGCATATATGTGAACAGTATATAGATAAGGTAGGGAAAGTTTTTATTGCATTTATGGATTTAGAAAGGCATATGATAGAGTGGATAGGGGAGCAATGTGGCAGATTTTACAAGTATATGGAATAGGTGGTAAGTTACTAAATGCTGTAAAGAGTTTTTATGGGGATAGTGAGGCTCAAGTTAGGGTGTGTAGAAGAGAGGGAGACTACTTCCCGGTTAAAGTAGGTCTTAGACAGGGATGTGTAATGTCACCATGGTTTGTTTAATACATTTACAGATTGGGGGTTGTAAAAGAAGTAAATGCTAGGGTGTTCGGGAGAGGGGTGGGATTAAATTATGGGGAACCAAATACAAAATGGGAATTGACACAGTTACTTTTTGCTGATGATTACTGTGCTTATGGGAGGATTCTAAAGAAAATTGCAAAGGTTAGTGGATGAGTTTAGGAGTGTGTGTAAAGGTAGAAAGTTGAAAGTGAACACAGAAAAGAGTAAGGTGATGAGGGTATCAAATGATTTAGATAAAGAAAAATTGGATATCAAATTGGAGGAGGAGAAGTATGGAAGAAGGGAATGTTTTCAGATACTTGGAAGTTGACGTTGTCGGCGGATAGATTTATGAAGGATTGAGGTTAATCATAGAATTGATGAGGGAAAAAAGGTGAGTGGTGCGTTGAGGTACAGGCCCGCCATCACAAATCCGGCAGTCAGTTATTCGGTTCCTTCAGTTATCGGCATTAATTTTGGCTAGCATAATTTCAAATTTCCAGGGTCGCCACACCAACCTGCTGGTACTGTTTGGTGGCACTACTTGCTGCATAAGTCATTCCAATTTCTTTTTCTCCATTTATTGTTTTTACCTGCTTACTTTTAGCCCTATTCATGGTGTAAAGCACCTACACAGTACATTATCCATTAAAGATAAGGTGGCTTTGAAGCCACTGTCGGTTGCCATGAGCTCAGTCTCACGATGCAGGAGAATATGCTTTATTATTGCGCTAATATCAACAATACAGCTTATCTGCCTATCACAGTTGATCTAATATGACATAAGAAACAATATAAATAACATAAAACATGTTAAATACTCCAGAATAAATAATATTTGGCATAACACCAAGCAGTTCAACAGAGGTATGAAGAGGATATGGTATACAAATACCATTCTCCTATCCCTGTCTTGGGGGCCTATATTACAGAAAACGGAGTGTAGCACAGGGCTAACTGTCATATGCACTCATACTGCACAATAAACCTGAAACAAAAAAGTTATTTTCTCTATATAGATTATCACACATACCAGCATATGTGTAGAGAACCTAGGATAACCCAAAAAAGTCAACGTGGCTTATTTTTAGTACCTGGCTTGGGTTAGCCATATATGATTTTTGGTAAATATTCAATTCAGAGCCAGAGTAGAAACATTAGATGTGTTTCTTTACATATGTTGTCCATGTTTACCCATCAGTAAATGGGTACCTGGGTGTTAGCCGACTGGTGTGGGTGTTATCCTGGGACACTGACCTAATTTTCTTGAAATACTCAGCATAACAAGTGGCTTCTATATAGTAGTACGTCACTGATGTCAGCTAGGCCTGTATACCTTGTACATGTACGTGTAGTAAATAAAGATATTATTATTATTAATTATTATTATTATTATTATTATTATTATTATTATTATATTATTTTCTCAGTTGTTTGTTGGGTTATCTTATTCAAACTTGGGCAATGTATGATGGAAAGATACTTCTTAACGTACACCAAAAATGAAAGAAATCAGACCATAAATAGCGGAGTTCACTTCTCAGCCATTAGCGGTCGCTTAGCGGTATATTTTTGTACGTTTTTATGTTTATATTCTCATTTTTTCGGTCTCATTTGATAGAATAAAATATATATTACAGAAATAGATATGAGTTTGATTGCTTTCATGACAAAAAGTACCTTGAAATTGTGCTCACAGTAGCAAAAATGTTGTGTTCTTTAGCGAAGCTCAAGAGTAAACAAATGGCGTCACCGTCCAATACCTGTCCGCCTGCCAGTCCAAATTCCAATACGTATTCTGGGTTGACATTATTTATACAATTATTACAATAATTCAGTAGTCTGCAGAACAGTAAATCTTCTATTTTTTTGTGTGAATAAAAATTCCAAATGGTAAGCAAGAGTAATATAAGAGGGGCCTGTAGCCGTGATTAATGAACAGAGAAAATGTTATTTTAGTGCCAGGAATGTCTGCATTGTTTATTCTGGATCCTATTTTGAAATTGGCATCTGTTGAAATTTGTGTGAAATCAGCCAAAATGCCAATTTCTGACCACTTTATTGGGTAGTTGAAATAAGTGAATGGGTGGTTTCTTGTACTCAGTTAACAGACTAGCAGTAAATAAGTTTATTCAGGTATACACAAATACAGTTACATAGATTATCATAAATAGCAGCGTATGTATAGAGAACCCAGGATAACCCCTAAAAGTCAGACAAAGTGACTTATTTCCAGTACCTGGCTTGGGCTTGCCATATATGATTTTTGGTAAATATTTTTTTTCTCGGTTGTTTGGTTGGCTATCTCATTGAAACTTGGGCAATGTATGATGGAAAGCTGCTTCTTAACGTACAACAAAAATAAAAAAGACGGACGATAAATAAGGGAGTTCACTTCTCAGCCATTAGCCGCCTCTTTGCAGTATATTTTTGTATGTTTTTATGGTTGTATTCTCATTTTTTTGGACTCATTTAATAGAATGGAAGATATATTACAGAAATAGACATGATTTTGATTGCTTTCATGATGAAAAGTACCTTGAAATTGTGCTCAAAGTACTGGAAATGTTCAATTTTTGCGTCAGTACAATGCCTGCACTCTAAAGGAGGGGTTCGGGATATTAGCAGTTTGGAGGTATATGTTGTGTATCTTTATACGTATATGCTTCTAACTGTTATGTTCTGAGCACCTCTGCAAAAACAGTGATTATGTGTGAGTGAGGTGAAAGTGTTGAATGATGATGAAAATATTTTCTTTTTGGGGATTTTCTTTCTTTTTGGGTCACCCGGGTCTCTGTGGGAGATGGCCTGACTTGCTAAAAAAAAAAAAAAAGCCTGGAGGTCATATAATAAAAACTAATTACCAGATGTTTTGGTTCATTTGGTTAACCCCTTTCAGGGTCCGTCCCATAGGTCTACGCTTTACGTTCAGGGTCCCAAACCGTAGATCTACGCCATGAGCCCAGCTCACTCTGGTAAACTGTGAGTGGTAAACTTGGGCCCAGATATGAGAGAATACATTTATGTGGTATGTGTGCACCTCATAAGACAAATCCTGCTGCCCCACTGTGTATAATGAGAGAAAAAAAAATGAGACCGTGATTTTCGATTAAAACAGCGACTTTGCAGCGTTTTTTCATATGTTTTTTATAGTTGTATTTGCGATTTCTTGGTCTCATTGATAGAATGGAAAACATATTACAGAAATAGAGATGATTTTCATTTGGGTTTTAGCACTGGAAATGGCTTGGAACTGAGCTCAAAGTAGCGGAAATGTTAAATTTTTGCCCATGTTCAAGAGTAAACAAACGACCCCACACGTCTAATACAAAGCCAGCTGGTGGGTCTAACATACATTCACAAATGTGGTGATTTATATTTTACAATTATTACATTTTTGCATAACAGTAAATCTTCTATTTTTTTGGGGTGAAAAAAAAATTCATTATGTGAATAAAAAATCAAATGGAATTTATTTGTAAAGCCTCAAAACTAACTAATAAACAGAGGAAATGTTTGTTTAGTGCCAGGAATACCCACATTGTTTATTCTGGACCCTATTTTGAAATTGGAATATTTTGAACTTTGTGTTAAATTGGCCTAATTACCAATTTCCGATCGCTTGATTTTTTTGTGAAACAGTTGACTTGGCAATTTCTTGGGGCTAAATCGATAGAATAGAAGTAATACTAGTGCAATAGCTAAGAAATTTGGTCGACGGGAAATATTGTAATTGGCCTAAAATGGGAGTCAAAGTCGGCAAAATCGCCGATTCATAAATATCGCTGACACATCAAAATTCCGTTTTGAGGCATAATTTCGTCAATTTTCCATCAAATTTCGTTCTTTTTGTTTTATTACCTTCACAAAAAGATTCTCTACCTTTCATAAAAAAAAATAAAAATTTTTTTTTTTGAAAATTCTTGGACACTGGGGCACCACTTCAGATTTTGGCCTAGGACCCTGTTTAAGGTTAATATTGAGAGGAAAGAGATGGGTTTTTTAGCAAAGTTCTAAATTTAAAGTTGTCAGGGGAGACAGTGAGGTGTTTGTGCAGTAGGTGAAGCACAGCAGAGGAAGAAAGATGTAGTGGTGTGAGTAGGTGAAGCAGCAAGTTTTTTTTTTATTGTATACATAGGTAATTTTATTTGTGTTGAAGTGGGTCTCATGCTTACTGGGAAGGCCCTAGAGACCTGTTTAGATTTTGGGAGAGTACTTGTATAGTGTTTTTGCTGTTGGCAGACATACTGGCAGAAAGGAACAGAGGTGTCACGGAGCCTCCCTGTTTACAAATGTTTATAATATTTTGTTTTACTCACTAGTAGCAGTGTGGTAGTGAACTAATGTGGGTACTGGGTAAAGTAGCAGTGTGTGGTAGTGAACTAATGTGGGTACTGGGTAAAGTAGCAGTGTGGTAGTGAACTAATGTGGGTACTGGGTAAAGTAGCAGTGTGGTAGTGAACTAATGTGGGTACTGGGTAAAGGTGAACTGGAGTGTGGTGATGTTGGTTGTAGTGGCGTAGATTGTACGTTGTATATACGTTACTATTAATATATTATATAAAATTGTAGAGGTGAGTTTTTGTGTCCTTCCTTATAATAATATATTTGACTAATTAATGTTCCACATTTTAATGTGAAGGTGCAAGCTGGCACGAGAGTGGTTTCTTTTTCAATGTTAAATAATTTAAATGCCCCAAGACTTGCTAGATCATTTACCCTTTAGGAGCCAGGACTTTTTACTTAAGTTACGCAATAGAAAGCGTAACAGGGTACTACAACAATAAACCGTGGGAGTGATCCTACAACATTGGTCAGGGTACAACAAAACTGGTCAGTGCTCAACAACACTGGTTAGTGTACCACAACACTGGTCACAAGTACTACAACAATAACCATAGGCATGACCTTACAACACTAGTCAGTGTGTACAACACTGGTCAGTGTACAACACTGGTTGGTGTACTACAACACTAGTCAGGGTACTACAATGATGGTCATGGTACTACAATGATGGTCTAGGTACTACAACACTGGTCAGGGTACTACAACACTGGTCAGGGTACTACAACACTGGTCTGGGTACTACAATACTGGTAAGGGTACAACAACACTGGTCATGGTACTACAACACTGGTCAGGACACTACAACAGTGAACCACAGGAATCATGTACAACAATGGTCAGGGTACAACAACACTGGTGAAGGTTCTATAACACTGGTCAGCATACTACAACAGTGGTCAGGGTACTAAAACATTGGTCAGAATACTAAAACACTGGTCAGGGTATTACAACACTGGTCAAGGTTCTACAATACTGGTCAGAATACTACAACACTGGTCAGGGTACAACAGCACTGGTGAAGGTTCTACAACACTGGTCAAGGTACTACAAACACTCATCAGGTAGTAAAAACACTGGTCAGGGTACTACAACAATGGTCAGGATACGACACTGAACCATGGGAGTAATTCTACAACACTGGTCAGCATACATACAACACTGGTCAGGGTACTAAAACATTGGTCAGAATACTAAAACACTGGTCAGGGTACTACAACACTGGTCAAGGTTCTACAACATTGGTCAGGATACTACTACATGGTTGGGGTAACAACACTGGTCAAGGTTCTACAAACATTGGTCAGGATACTACTACACTGTTGGGGTACAACACTGGTCATGGTACTATTACAGTGAATCATGGGGGGTGACCCTACAACACTGGTCAAGGTACTACAACACTGGTCATGGTACTACAACACTGGGCAAGGTACTACAATGCTGGTCAGCATACTACACATTGGTCAAGGTACTACAATGCTGGTCAGAGTACAACAACACTGTTCAGGATTCTACAACAGTGAACTATGGGGGTGAACCTACAACACTGGTCAGGGTTCTACAACAGTGAACCATGGGGCTAACCTGCAACACTGGTCAGGGTTCTACAACAGTCAACCATGGTGGTGAACCTACAACAGTGGTCAGGGTTCTACAACAGTGATCTGGGTGGTGGTGACCTACAACACATGGTCAGGGTTCTACAACAATGAACCATGAGGGTGAACCTACAACAAGCTTACCAATCTGAGAACCATGTTTCTCAACATCCTGTACATGGTCCCAGCCTAAGGCCGACTTATCTTGGCGCTCTTTCTCAACACCAATTTTCCTCCAAATCCCTTTGAGTAATCTATAACGAACAGGAGGGAAACACAGTGTGTGTTTAAGTCATATTCATCATTATCAAAAATATTATTAATGAGTTGACTTTTATGTTCTCTTCTGGAGGATTTGAAATGATTATTTAAATTAAGGAAATAACTTTTCTTTTTTGATGAACCGGCCATATCCCACCAAGGCAGGGTGACCTAAAAAGAAAAACAAAAGCTTTCCTTTTTTAAATTTGCTAATTTATACAGGAGAAGGGTTTACCAGCCCCCTACTCTCAAAACTGTAAATATTAATGCAATTCATTTATAATATACAAGTTTCTAATTGTGTGTTAGAGTGAGTTAGTCATTACATAATAATATTATGTGTGTAGTTAAAACTGTGAGAGACAATTAGAATGGAGAAGAATGCCAAGATGACTAACCTTTTTGACTCTCATGCTTATCGACTTTTTCTATGTGATCCCATCCAACGGCAGAACGATCCTGACGATCCGACTGGATGCCATATTTGCCACCAAACCTGCGGCATAGTCCTTCTGTGACACATGCTTCTCAACCTTTCCAATATATTCGTGGGTTTCAGCACTCTTATCCATCCTGGAAAAAAAAACAAGGAGTCAAAGCCAGACCATTATACAAGTTTATTTCAACATGTTATATTGTTTATACAGAAATAGGTAACACTTGAGCAGTGGCAGACCTATGTTTTTGGGCCCCTGAAGTCTGAACTGTTATGGGGGCCCCTTTGTAACCTCTTCTCATACAGTAGACCAAAAAATTTTTAAGCAATGTGGACTAAAGTCACTTCTGAGGCCCTTCCAGGATTAGGGGCCCTGAAGTTCAAGCTTCATTAGTTTCATTAGTTGAACTGTCTCTGCCTTGAGAGCATGTTGCAAGCCATAGTTATGCAGTGCATTCTGGGCAAGATGAAGCCTAACTTAAGACTACAAGGGTTATCACTGTAAATGAATAATTAGTTGGGTAATAATCTACTTAATTTATAGGTATTATCTTTCACATTACATGATACAAGAAACTGAGAGAAAAATTGACAAATTGACAGAGAGCAAAAACTGCATTTTCTATACAAAATGCTCATCATTCTTTCAAGTATAATATATACCACTCAGATTGGTGACGGTGTCACTTTTAACCCATCTTTTCCCTTAAGAATAAAGAGATGTTTGACCACACAATCAATCCAAAACAGTGATTTGTCTCCCAAGGACACAAACAATTGTACTCACTACACCACCTTAACTTGCTTCAAAATATGACTAATTTGATGAAAACTGTATGGTTGGTTACAAGATACTGTTGCAAATATGTTGTAAAAGTCTGTGATTTTCTGAAAGGCAACTTTTGGCAAGTTTATCAGTTTTCTTCCCAGCACCTCATATGGTTTTCTTTCATTAGGATAAGTTTGGAAGTAGCACCAAACCACTATGGCAATTTACATTATATGTATAATAAAACAATGATACCAAATAATCTTCAAAAGGTACTGTCCTCTACTTTCAGTACATTCATCCCACCACCTCTGCCTCTTATGGTTTTGCAGCATAAGTATTACACCAGTGTTTACATCATCATCTGGTGTTCTTTCTTAAATGCTGAAGCAACACACTAATCATTATCTACAGCCCTGTGGACATGTGCTGTTATTCACCTTCCTTGAACAGCAACAAATTTTCTTTGTTCGGATCCTTGAGGGGATATCATTCCCAACACCTTCCTGCTCAGTGTCAGTTGGCACTCCTTCCTTGTCCCCCATCCTGAAACTGGTGATGGACATTTTCCCATCTACATATATAATTCCTATAATTCGTCGTGTCTTCAAAAGCTCATGGAACTCTTTGAGGGTGTAGAAGGACCTGTACAAGTACTGGAGCATCCTAGAAACCCATTCTATTGTTCATGCATGACACGTACAAGAACTACTGATACTCTTAACCCTATTCCTGGATCTATAAGATACATCTGAAACTGCTTCCATCCCTCCTGATTCTTTTTAAACTGTGTTCATCTTCATCTCTTTGAGTACTGCTCCACTAGGTGAAAATTCTCCTCACTTCCTCTCACATCAACCTTATTTAACCTTAAACTGTCTAAACATAGATCTACGTTTGTACCGCTAATGCCTCCAAACATAGAGTTACATTTTATTTTTCCTGCCTCCAAATTTGGCATGATTGGCCTGAGATGCCTGGTCAGTATAGAATGGGTCTTAACACTTGGTGTGCGCAGTATTAAAAAAAGTCTGGGACCACTTAGTACCTTATGGGAGCACCAATTCAACTGAGTGCCAGCTAGAGCAAATAGTGCAGCAAACACCAGGGATTCACTGATGTAATGTCATATTAACACTCCCCTTTTAAGAGGAAAAGTGATGGATGTGGCTCAAGTGGTCGAGGAATATCAATAACCTCGATAATAGCCCATGTGTAACATTGTGCAACATCCTTTCATTTTTTTTAAATCGCTGGTAGTGTCATCCTGCCAGAATATCCTATACACTATAAAAATGATTCTGGAACATGTGTAATATGTATTCAGCAGGCTGGTTGGCTTTCACTGTCTTCTGTATCTGACTATACCTCTGTCTATCTATATCTCTGTCTATATCTGTCTATATCACTATATCTTTGTCTCTCTCTCTCTCTCACATGTACACATAAATACAGTGGTACTTCGGGATATGAGCAGCTCAAAACTCGAACAATTATGTAAGTGTATGTATTTATTTAGTGCTTCTGTAAGTGTATTTTTGGGGGTCTGAAATGGATAAATCTAATTTACATTATTCCTTATGGAACAAATTCATTCGGTATCGGCACATCGAACAGCCATCTGGAATAAATTAAGTTTGTATCCCAAGGTACCACTGTACAATAATACTTTTTTTTATTTATTTATTATCACACTGGCCGATTCCCACAAGGCAGGGTGGCCCGAAAAAGAAAAGCTTTCACCATCATTCACTCCATCACTGTCTTGCCAGAAGGGTGCTTTACACTACAGTTTTTAAACTGCAACATTAACACCCTTCCTTCAGAGTGCAGGCACTGTACTTCCCATCTCCAGGACTCAAGTCCGGCCTGCCAGTTTCCCTGAACCCCTTCATAAATGTTACTTTGCTCACACTCCAACAGCACGTCAAGTATTAAAAACCATTTGTCTCCATTCACTCCTATCAAACACGCTCACGCATGCCTGCTGGAAGTCCAAGCCCCTCGCACACAAAACCTCCTTTACCCCTCCCTCCAACCTTTCTAGGCCGACTCCTACCCCGCCTTCCTTCCACTACAGACTGATACACTCTTGAAGTTATTCTGTTTCGCTCCATTCTCTCCACATGTCCAAACCACCTCAACAACCCTTCCTCAGCCCTATGGACAACAGTTTTGGTAATCCCGCACCTCCTCCTAACTTCCAAACTACGAATTCTCTGCATTATATTCACACCACACATTGCTCTCAGACATGACATCTCCACTGCCTCCAGCCTTCTCCTCGCTGCAACATTCATCACCCATGCTTCACACCATATAAGAGCGTTGTAAAACTATACTCTCATAACATTCCCCTCTTTGCCTCCAAGGACAAAGTTCTTTGTCTCCACAGACTCCTAAGTGCACCACTCACCCTTTTCCCCTCATCAATTCTATGATTCACCTCATCTTTCATAGACCCATCCGCTGACACGTCCACTCCCCAAATACCTGAATACATTCACCTCCTCCATACTCTCTCCCTCCAATCTGATATCCAATCTTTCATCACCTAATCTTTTTGTTATCCTCATAACCTTACTCTTTCCTGTATTCACTTCCAATTTTTTCTTTTGCCACACCCTACCAAATTCATCCACCAATCTCTGCAACTTCTCTTCAAAAATCTCCCAAGAGCACAGTGTCATCAGCAAAGAGCAACTGTGACAACTCCCACTTTAACTCCACGCCTCTTGCCAAGACCCTCGCATTTACTTCTCTTACAACCCCATCTATAAATATATTAAACAACCACGGTGACATCACACATCCTTGTCTAAGCGCTACTTTTACTGGGAAATAATTTCCCTCTTTCCTACATACTCTAACTTGAGCCTCTCACTCCTACTAGATGTTGTTCCTCCTTGCCCTATACACGAATCACAGCTTCCCTATCTTCATCAACATTTAACAATTCCTCAAAATATTCCCTCCATCTTCCCAATCCCTCTAACTCTCCATTTAATAACTCTCCTCTCCTATTTTTAACTGACAAACCCATTTGTTCTCTAGGCTTTCTTAACTTGTTAATCTCACTCAAAACTTTTTCTTATTTTCAACAAAATTTGTTGATAACATCTCCCCCACTCTCTCATTTGCTCTCTTTTTATATTGCTTCACCTCTCTTAACCTCTCTCTTTTTCTCCATATACTCTTCCCCCCCTTGCATCACTTCTACTTTGTAAAAACTTCTCATATGCTAACTTTTTCTCCTTATACTCTCTTCACATCATCATTCCACCAATCGATCTCTTCCCTCCCGCACCCACTTTCCTGTAACCAAAACTTCTGCGGAACACTCAAAACACTACATTTTTAAAACTACCCCATACCTCTTCGACCCCAATGCCTTGCTCTCATTAGCCCATCTATCCTCCAATAGCTGTTTATATCTTACCCTAACTGCCTCCTCTTTTAGTTTATAAACCTTCACCTCTCTCTTCCCTGATGCTTCTATTCTCCTTGTATCCCATCTACCTTTTACTCTCAGTGTAGCTACAACTAGAAAGTGATCTGATATATCTGTGGCCCCTCTATAAACATGTACATCCTGAAGTCTACTCAACAGTCTTTTATTTTCCCAAATTTACATAATCCAACAAACTATGTCATTTCGCCTACATCATATCTTATAACTTATTTATCCCCTTTTTCTTAAAATATGTATTACCTATAACTAAGCCCCTTTCTATACAAAGTTCAATCAAAGGGCTCCCATTATCATTTACACCTGGCACCCCAAACTTACGTACCACACCCCTCTCTAAAAGTTTCTCCTACTTTAGCATTCAGGTCCCCTACCACAATTAAATCTCTCACTTGGTTCAAAGGCTCCTATACATTCACTTAACATCCCCAAAAACTCTCTCTCTCTCTGCATTCCTCTCTTCTCCAGGTGCATACACGCTTATTATGACCACTTCTCCCCATCCAACCTTTACTTTAATCCACATAATTTTTGAATTTACACATTCATATTCTCTTTCTCCTTCCATAACTGATCATTCAACATTACTGCTACCCCTTCCTTTGCTCTAACTCTCTCAGATACTCCAGGATTTAATCCCATTTATTTCCCCCCACCGAAACTCCCCCACCCCCTTCAGCTAATTTACATAGTAATTTACATAGTGTAAATTACCTAGGATAACCCAAAAATTCCAGGCAAAGTGCCATACAGTGCTTGTAGATGTAAGACATAATAAGATGACTGGTAAACTCAGTGGCAAGTAAAACACATTTTCATAAACATCAGGAATCAGACGTGACTACTGCGTAGTCATCATGTGTAATACCTGTTGGTTTACGAGCTGCCGCTGAGACTGAGAGACAAGCAGATGGAAAAACGCACACACCCCGGGGACAGACAGGGCAGACACACACAGGCAGACATAACAGGCAGACACACACAGGCAGACAGAAAGACAAGACACACAAGCAGGCATAAAGACAGACAGACACAGGCAGAACAGAAAGACAGACACCACAGGCAGACAGAAAGAAGACATACACAGGCAGACAGAAAGGCAGACACACACACAAAGGCAGACAGAAAGGCAGACACACACAGGCAGACATAACAGGCAGACATAAAGTCAGACACACACAGGCAGACATAACAGGCAGACATAAAGTCAGACACACACAGGCAGACAGAAAGACACACAAAGACAGGCAGACAGAAAGACAGATAAGCAGAGCTAGACAGAGACAGATAGACAGACATACATATTTGTGTGTAACAGTAAAAACAAATAAAGCCAGGGTTCCCTGGAGCAGTGCACTATTGTGTCAATCCACTGTTTACCCTGTCAGCAGTTTAGCGACACTCGTCATAAACACAATGCTTCAAGAAGTTTCATATATACTCCAGCATGTCTAAAACATTGCTGAGACATATAAATACTTTGTACGTATATATTTCTAGACAATAGTAAATGACAAAGGCAGGTGAAAACGTTCACCTGCTGGTTGTGTTGTGACTATTTGGGTACTATTTCAGTACCTAATATTAGTGTCAGAACAAAGACTGGCTATGAATCACAAGGACAATTATAAATTATATTATCAGAACATAAAAATTACATAAATTAAAATCAAAATGAGAAAAAAAGGTGTATCAGCAAACACTTCTGCAAGCGGCAGGGCTTGATTTTGCTGTCAGGTGAGCATCCAGCGCCAACTTCGCAGTCTTATATCTCGGTAAGTACTGGTCTAAACCCATAAATGGTCCAAACGTATATATACGTTTTTTCAACATTTGAAAGTATGTAAAGAAGTAGATCTTCTTTTTGTTTTTTTTACATTTGAAAATGTTTAAAAAAAACTTTGATCTACTTTTTTTTTTTGTTATATTTGAAAATATGTAAAAAAAGGAGATCTACTTTTGTAGCACTACACATGTGAACGTAGATCTGCTTGGACCTTTTATGGGTTAAAAAAATTTGGGGGGTCTTATAAACACACAGAAAATTGCCTCTCTAATTTAAAAAAAAAAAAAAAAAAAAAAAAAAAAAGAGAGAGACTTTTTTCAAAATATTCAGAGTGCTGGCAGTGAAAAAGTAGACCTACAGTTGGACAGTTTAAGGGTTAATAACATGTATGCATTGTCTTAAGTGGTTGGGTGATGACCTATGAGGGAGCACTTGTCAAGTAAAGAAGCCTTGTACCTGCACCTGCCACATTACACTTAGGTCGTGTCTCCAACATAATGTGGGAAGCATACAATTGCCACTTGGTTCTAAGTGATCATAAGCAAGCTATCTTACACTAGTAAAGCATACATATATACATCAACCACTCATCACTCAGCACTGTATTTACTCTATCTCTTTTGGTCTCCATTTCTGTCCCCCCCCCCAAAAAAAAAAAGTCAAGTATTGACTTCATTCTTGATTTCACCCTTAACCCCTTAACTGTCCAAAAGTTGATCTACATTTTATTTTTTCTGCCTCCAAATTTGGCACAATTGGCCTGAGATGCCTGGTCAGCACAGAATGGGTCTTAACACTCAGTGTGTGCAATATTTAAAAAATCTGGGACCACTTAGTACCTTGGGAGAGCACCAGTTCAATTGAGCCACAGCTAGAGCAAACAGTGTGGCAAACACCTGGGGTTCACTGATGTCATGTAGTATTAACACTCCCATTTTAAGAGGAAAGTGATGTTGACCCGAGTTTAGTGGCTTTCAGGTGGAAGTGGCCACAAGTGTTTGGAGGAAATATCAAAAACCTCGATAATAACCCATGGTACCCAACTGGGTAGGGTGTCATCCTGCAGAATGGTCTCATACCCTATGCCCTAAGTAAGAGAAACAGGGCAGGAATGTCTCATACCCTATGCCTAAGTAAAGAGAAACAAGGCAGGAAATGTCTCATGCCTAAGTAAAGAGAAACAAGGCAGGAATGTCTCATACCCTATGCCCTAAGTAAAGAGAAACAAGGCATGAATGTCTCATACCCTAAGTAAAGAGAAACAAGGCATGAATGTCTCATGCCCTAAGTAAAGAGAAACAGGGCATGAATGTCTCATGCCCTAAGTAAAGAGAAACAGGGCATGAATGTCTCATGCCCTAAGTAAAGAGAAAACAGGGCATGAATGTTCATGCCCTAAGTAAAGAGAAACAGGGCATGAATGTCTCATGCCCTAAGTAAAGAGAAACAGGGCGTGAATGTCTCATGCCCTAAGTAAAGAGAAACAGGGCGTGAATGTCTCATGCCCTAAGTAAAGAGAAAAAGGGCGTGAATGTCTCATGCCCTAAGTAAAGAGAAACAGGGCGTGAATGTCTCATGCCCTAAGTAAAGAGAAAAGGGCATGAATGTCTCATGCCCTAAGTAAAGAGAAACAGGGCGTGAATGTCTCATGCCCTAAGTAAAGAGAAACAGGGCGTGAATGTCTCATGCCCTAAGTAAAGAGAAACAGGCGTGAATGTCTCATGCCCTAAGTAAAGAGAAAACAGGGCGTGAATGTCTCATGCCCTAAGTAAAGAGAAACAGGGCGTGAATGTCTCATGCCCTAAGTAAAGAGAAACAGGGCGTGATGTCTCATGCCCTAAGTAAAGAGAACAGGGCGTGAATGTCTCATGCCCCTAAGTAAAGAGAAACAGGGCGTGAATGTCTCATGCCCTAAGTAAAGAGAAACAGGGCATGAATGTCTCATGCCCTAAGTAAAGAGAAACAGGGCGTGAATGTCTCATGCCCTAAGTAAAGAGAAACAGGGCGTGAATGTCTCATGCCCTAAGTAAAGAGAAACAGGGCGTGAATGTCTCATGCCCTAAGTAAAGAGAAACAGGGCGTGAATGTCTCATACCCTAAGTAAAGAGAAACAGGGCGTGAATGTCTCATACCCTAAGTAAAGAGAAACAGGGCGTGAATGTCTCATACCCTAAGTAAAGAGAAACAGGGCGTGAATGTCTCATACCCAATGCCCTAAATAAAGAGAAACCTGGCTGGCTGGCTGGCTGGCTGGCTGGCTGGCTGGCTGGCTGGCTGGCTGGGCTGGCTCTGGCTGGCTCTGGCTGGCTCTGGCTGGCTCTGGCTGGCTCTGGCTGGCTGGCTGGGCTGGCTCTGGCTGGCTCTGGCTGGCTGGGCTCTGGCTTGGCTCTTGGCTGGCTGGGTGGCTCTGGTGGCTGGCTCTGGCTGGCTCTGGCTGGCTGGCTCTGGCTGGCTCTGGCTGGCTGGCTCTGGCTGGCTCTGGCTGGCTGGCTCTGGCTGGCTCTGGCTGGCTGGCTCTGGCTGGCTCTGGCTGGCTGGCTCTGGCTGTCTGGCTCTGGGCTGGCTGGCTGGCTCTCGGCTGCTGGCTCTGGCTGGCTGGCTGGCTGGCTGGCTGGCTCTGGCTGGCTGGCTGGCTGGCTGGCTGGCTGGCTGGCTGGCCTCTGGCTGGCTGGCTGGCTGGCTCGGCCTGGCTGGCTGGCTGGCTTGGTGCTCTGGCTGGGGCTGGCTGGCTCTGGCTGGTCTGGCTGGCTGGCTCTGGCTGGCTGGCTGGCTGGCTCTGGCTGGCTGGCTGGCTCTGGCTGGCTGGCTGGCTGGCTGGCTGGCTGGCTCTGGCTGGCTGGCTGGCTGGCTGGCTCTGGCTGGCTGGCTGGCTGGCTCTGGCTGGCTGGCTGGCTGGCTCTGGCTGGCTGGCTGGCTGGTCTTGGTGCTGGCTGGTGGGCTGGCTGGTGGCTGGCTGGCTGGCTCTTGGCTGGCTGGCTGGCTGGCTGGCTCTGGCTGGCTGGCTGGCTGGCTCTGGCTGGTGGCTGGCTGGTCTTGGTGGCTGGCTGCTGGCTGGCTCTGGCTGGCTGGCTGGCTGGCTGGCTGGCTGGCTGGCTGGCTGGCTGGCTGGCTGGCTGGCTGGCTGGCTGGCTCTGGCTGGCTGGCTGGCTGGCTCTGGCTGGCTGGCTGGCTGGCTCTGGCTGGCTGGCTGGCTGGCTCTGGCTGGCTCTGGCTGGCTGGCTGGCTCTGGCTGGCTGGCTGGCTGGCTCTGGCTGGCTGGCTGGCTGGCTCGGCTGGCTGGCTGGCTGGCTCTGCTGGCTGGCTGGTGGCTTGGCTGGCTGGCTGGCTGGCTTGGCTGGCTGCTGGCTGGCTGGCTGGCTTGCGGTGGCTCTGGGCTTGGCTGGCTTGCTGGCTGGCTGGCTCTGGCTGGCTGGCTGGCTGGCTCTGGCTGGCTGGCTCTGGCTGGCTCTGGCTGGCTGGCTCTGGCTGGCTGGCTGGCTCTGGCTGGCTGGCTGGCTCTGGCTGGCTGGCTGGCTCTGGCTGGCTGGCTGGCTGGCTCTAGGCTGGGCTGGCTGGCTGGCTCTGGCTGGCTGGCTGGCTGGCTGGCTGGCTGGCTGGCTTGGCTGGCTGGCTGGCTGGCTGGCTCTGGCTGGCTGGCTGGCTGGCTCTGGCTGGCTGGCTGGCTGGCTGGTGGCTCTGGCTGGCTGGCTGGCTGGCTCTGGCTGGCTGTGGTGGCTCTGGTGGCTGGCTGGCTCTGGGCTGGCTGGCTGGTGGCTCTGGCTGGCTGGCTCTGGCTGGCTGGCTCTGGGCTGTGCTGGCTGGCTGGCTGGCTGGCTGGCTGGCTGGCTCTGGCTGGCTGGTCTGGCTGGCTGGCTCTGGCTGGTGGCTGGCTGGCTGGCTTGGCTGGCTGGCTGGGCTTGGCTGGCTGGCTGGCTGGCTGGCTGGCTGGCTCTGGCTGGGTCTGGCTGGCTGGCTCTGGCTGGCTGGCTGGCTCTGGCTGGCTGGCTGGCTGGCTCTGGCTGGCTGGCTGGCTGGCTCTGGCTGGCTGGCTGGCTGGCTCTGGCTGGCTGGCTGGCTGGCTCTGGCTGGCTGGCTGGCTGGCTGGCTGGCTCTGGCTGGCTGGCTGGCTGGCTCTGGCTGGCTGGCTGGCTGGCTGGCTGGCTCTGGCTGGCTGGCTGGCTGGCTCTGGCCTGGTGGTGGCTGGCTCTGGCTGGCTGGCTGCTGCTCTGGCTGGCTGGCTGGCTCTGGCTGGCTGGCTGGCTGGCTGGCTCTGGCTGGCTGGCTGGCTGGCTGGCTCTGGCTGGCTGGCTGGGCTGGCTGGCTCTGGCTGGCTGGCTGGCTGGCTCTGGCTGGCTGGCTGGCTGGCTCTGGCTGGCTGGCTGGCTGGCTCTGGCTGGCTGGCTGGCTGGCTGGCTGGCTGGCTGGCTGGCTCTGGCTGGCTGGCTGGCGGCCTCTGGCTGGCTGGCTGGCTGGCTCTGGCTGGCTGGCTGGCTGGCTCTGGCTGGCTGGCTGGCTGGCTCTGGCTGGCTGGCTGGCTGGCTCTGGCTGGCTGGCTGGCTGGCTCTGGCGCTGGCTGGCTGGCTGGCTGGCTCTGGCTGGCTGGCTGGCTGGCTCTGGCTGGCTGGCTGGCTGCTCGGCTGGCTGGTTGGCTGGCTGGCTGGCTTGGCTGGGCTGGGCTGGCTGGCTCTGGCTGGCTGGCTGGCTGGCTTCTGGCTGGTGGTGGCTGGCTGGCGTGCTGGTGGCTGCTGGCTGGCTGGCTGGCTGGCTGCTCTGGGCTGGCTGGCTGCTGGCTCTGGCTGGCTGGCTGGCTGGCTCTGGCTGGTGGTGGCTGTCTCGCTGGCTGGGGCTGGCTCTGGCTGGCTGGCTGGCTGGCTCTGGCTGGCTGGGCTGGCTTGGCTCTGGCTGGTGGCTGGTGGCTGGCTGGCTGGCTGGTGGCTGCTGGCTTGGCTCTGGCTGGCTGGCTGGCTGGCTCTGGGCTGGCTGGCTGGCTGGCTCTGTGGCTGGCTGGCTGGCTGGCTCTGGCTGGGGCTGGCTGGCTGGCTGGCTCTGGCTGGCTGGCTGGCTGGCTCTGGCTGGCTGGCTGGCTGGCTCTGGCTGGCTGGCTGGCTGGCTGGCTGTCTCTGGCTGGCTGGCTGGCTGGCTGTCTCTGGCTGGCTGGCTGGCTGTCTCTGGCTGGCTGGCTGGCTGTCTCTGGCTGGCTGGCTGGCTGTCTCTGGCTGGCTGGCTGGCTGTCTCTGGCTGGCTGGCTGGCTGTCTCTGGCTGGCTGGCTGGCTGTCTCTGGCTGGCTGGCTGGCTGTCTCTGGCTGGCCGGCTCTGGCTGGCTGGCTGGCTCTGGCTGGCTGGCTGGCTCTGGCTGGCTGGCTGGCTGGCTCTGGCTGGCTGGCTGGCTGGCTCTGGCTGGCTGGCTGGCTGGCTGGCTGGCTGGCTCTGGCTGGCTGGCTGGCTGGCTCTGGCTGGCTGGCTGGCTGGCTGGCTCTGGCTGGGCTGGCTGGCTGGCTCTGGCTGGCTGGTGCTGGCTGGCTTGGCTGGCTGTGGCTGGCTGGCTGGCTCTGGCTGGTGGCTGCTGGCTCTGGCTGGGCTGGCTGGCTGGCGGTTCTGGCTGGCTGGGCTGGCTGGCTCTGGTGGCTGGCTGGCTGGCTCTGGCTGGCTGGGCTGGCTGGCTCTGGCTGGCTGGCTGGCTGTCTGGCTGGCTGGCTGGTGGCTGGCTGTCTCTGGCTGGCTGGCTGGCTGTCTCTGGCTGGCTGTGGCTGGCTGTCTGGTCTGGCTGGCTGGCTGTCTCTGGCTGGCTGGCTGGCTGTCTTGCTGGCGGCTGGCTGTCTTGGCTGGCTGGCTGTCTCTGGCTGGCTGGCTGGCTGTCTCTGGCTGGCTGGCTGGTGGCTGTCTCTGGCTGGCTGGCTGGCTGTCTCTGGCTGGCTGGCTGGCTGTCTCTGGCTGGCTGGCTGGGCTGGTCTCTGGCTGGCTGGCTGGCTGGCTCTGGCTGGCTGGCTGGCTCTGGCTGGCTGGCTGGCTGGCTGGCTTGGCTGGCTGGCTGGCTGGCTCTGGCTGGCTGGCTGGCTGTCTCTGGCTGGCTGGCTGGCTGGCTCTGGCTGGCTGGCTGCTGGCTCTGGCTGCTGGCTGGCTGGCTGGCTGCTCTGGCTGGCTGGCTGGCTGGCTCTGCTGGCTGGCTGGCTGGCTCTGGCTGGCTGGCTGGCTGTTCTGCTGGCTGGCTGTCTCTGGCTGGTGGCTGGCTGGCTGTCTGGCTGGCTGGCTGGCTGTCTCTGGCTGGCTGGCTGGCTCTCTGGCTGGCTGGCTGGTGTCTTGGCGGCTGGCTGTCTCTGGCTGCTGGCTGCTGGCTCTGGCTGCTTGGCTGGCTGCTTGGCTGGCTGGCTGGCTGTCTCTGGCTGGCTGTGCTGTCTCTGGCTGGTGCTGGCTGTCTCTGGCTGGCTGGCTGGCTGTCTCTGGCTGGCTGGCTGTCTCTGGCTGGCTGGCTGGCTGTCTCTGGCTGGCTGGCTGGCTGTCTCTGGCTGGCTGGCTGGCTGTCTCTGGCTGGCTGGCTGGCTGTCTCTGGCTGGCTGGCTGGCTGTCTCTGGCTGGCTGGCTGGCTGTCTCTGGCTGGCTGGCTGTCTCTGGCTGGCTGGCTGTCTCTGGCTGGCTGGCTGTCTCTGGCTGGCTGGCTGTCTCTGGCTGGCTGGCTGTCTCTGGTTGGCTGGCTGTCTCTGGCTGGCTGGCTGTCTCTGGCTGGCTGGCTGTCTCTGGCTGGCTGGCTGTCTCTGGCTGGCTGGCTGTCTCTGGCTGGCTGGCTGTCTCTGGCTGGCTGGCTGTCTCTGGCTGGCTGGCTGTCTCTGGCTGGCTGTCTCTGGCTGGCCATATCAGCTGGCTCTGGCTGGCTCTGGCTGGCTCTGGCTGGCTCTGGCTGGCTCTGGCTGGCTGTCTCTGGCTGTCTCTGGCTGTCTCTGGCTGGCTCTGGCTGTCTCTGGCTGTCTCTGGCCTAATTGAAGGTACAACTACATGAACCCACGTAGACCACAAAATGACCCAAGAATACTAAGAATATAACCCAAATCTTGACAAAATAGAAGATCTAAGGAAGACAGCCCTGCTAACCCAAACACCGCCTCTGCCGCCAGACAATCACTTAACCCAAGCTCACGGAAATCAAGCCTTCTCCGCCATAGCTACACAGTATCTACTTTAGTGATATTATGAAATGATATCGCAGAAGAAACAACAGCAGTAAGAAAATAATAACACCAAGGACCCTAGAAACTCAAACTTGTCTACACAGCAGGACGCTGGTGTATCATCAAACCCCCCTCACCACTACCACCCAGGGAACAACACAAACATGGCTGACTCCCCCGCCAACTCCACTCCCTTCAAAGGATTCACCAAGATAACTCAGGTATGATTATTCCTGACAATATCAGGGACTACATCATCACTCTAGAAAGTGAAATCAAAGATATTAAAGCAACACTTGCACGACGAGAATCCAAGGTAACCATCCTCGAGAACAAGATCCATAACCTTGAAGAGAAGATTACAACAGGAAGTGCTGACACAGAAAATACTACTCTGAAAACAGCTATAGCCAGTCACACTGAGCAAATAACAACCCTAAATATGAAGGTTTGAAGAAGCAATCAAGGACTGGAATCAGAACATGCACACTCGACTGAATGATTACCTTGATTTCCAAGACAACAAAACTGAACAAGATAAGTTGTCTGATGCAGTTATAATAAACAGCCCTCACATTCCTAGTGACATAACCAAAGCCCAGTGCAAAGAAACTGCTATCAGGATAATACAAGACCACGTAAAAGTTATCGTGCAAAACAATGAAATCAAAGAAACACGTTTGATAGGAAAACAAGGTAGAAAACACAGTATTATGATCAGACTTCATTCATATGATAAAAGAAAGGACCTAATTAAATCAGCAGATACAATGAAAAATGGAGTGTTCATCAACGAGTGTCTAATGAGAAAATCTCAAAACCTTCTGTTCAAGTTGAGAAAACTTAAACAGGAAAACAAAATACATCAGTGTTTCACTCGAGATGGGAAAATGCTAGTAAGGAAAACAGCAACAGGACAACAATATACCATCTCAAATGAAGATGATTTCTCTACCTTCCTTAGAAAAGCTGACATTTCTGTAACAGATTAGGTAAGTGTCCTAACCCCTCGACTGTTGCGGTCGTATATATACGTCATAGGGGTTACCGTGTTTGACGTATCTATACGCATAAATTCTAGCGGCTTCAAATCAAGCAGGAGAAAGCTGGTAGGCCCACATGTGAGAGAATGGGTCTCCATGGTCAGTGTGCACCATATAAAAAAAATCAGGGAGTCAGTGTGCATTGTGAGAATGCCATTTCAGTCGTCCTCTTTCAGCATGTCTAGCGGTAAGAAATATGTGACTCCCCAGCAAATCTGGGACTTCTCTTCCCAAGTGATGCTCTAACACAGATGGAAATGTCAGTGAAGATCAATTCATGATTTCCAGGAGTTTGAGACCAAAAGCAATGGAGGAGGAGGAGGAAGAAGAGGAAGAAGAAGAAGAAGAAGAGGAGGAGGAAGAAGAGGAAGAAGAGGAAGAAGAGGAGGAAGAAGGAAGAAGAGGGAGAAGAGGAAGAAAGAGGAGGAAGAAGAAGAGAGATAGAGGAAGAGGAGGAAGAAGAAGAAGAAGAAGAAGAAGAAGAAGAAGAGAAGAAGAAGAAGAAGAAGAAGAAGAAGAGAAGAAGAAGAAAGAAGAAGAAGAAGAAGAAGAAGAAGAAGAAGAAAATACGTAATAATAATAATAATATGTTGCCTTGAAGCATGAAAAACAGTTCACCCATGACAGTGACAAGATAAGGGGAGATAACAATCTGATAAGAGCTGACCTTTGATGAGTGTAAACGAGGGTGGGGGAGGGTGCAGCTGATAAGAAAAGATTAGATGACCATCCCCCTCGCTTTGTTTTTGCTGGTACACAACATTTCTGTCTGTCTATTTGTCTGTCTGCCAAGCTCCCTGTCTATCCATCTAGCTCTCTGTCTCAGAGAGAGCACAAGACTGCGTCATCACCTTTACACTCATCTTCAAGCAGAGTATTGCACTTTGTCTGGATTTTTTTGGGTTATCCTAGGTAATTACACTATGTATACTTGTATTTATGTGTACTTGTGAGACAGAGATAGACATAGAGAGAGAGACAGATGAAAAGAGATAGAAAGGGAGAAAGATAATTAGATAGAATGGAGGGGAAGCAGCATCCGACCCCATTGTTTTGACAGGTGGTAGGGGGAGTGAGTAATGAGATATATGTCATTTTGACAGCTGCTGACTCCTGACTCAAAACAATTTATAAGCCACACACTCCCACATAAGACAAGTTTGCTGAATGAAGATAATAGCAGTTATATTCATTCATTAGAGATTCGCCGGTACTTCCGGCCCGGGTAGCAATTACATGAAAGTACAGTGGACCCCCGCATAACGATTACCTCCGAATGTGACCAATTATGTAAGTGTATTTATGTAAGTGCGTTTGTACGTGTATGTTTGGGGTCTGAAATGGACTAATCACTTCACAATATTTCTTATGGGAACAAATTCGGTCGGTACTGGCACCTGTATCTAGTGACTATATATGTGTATATTATATATTTATAGAAACCAGAAGAATGGAAGGCAGGAATGAGGAAGGACGAGATCAGAGGAAAGAAAAAAGTAAGGAAAGACGAAGGAATGTAGGAAGGAAGGTAGGAAAGGAATGCAGGAAGGTAAGAAAGGAAATGCAGGAAGGTAAGAAGGAAGGTAAGAAGGAAGGTAGGAAAGGAATGCAGGAAAGGAATGCAGGAAGGAATGATGACACACGACCATTTACCTAGGATAACTACATAACACAACTGCCTGCTAATACTTTGAAGAAAACTGCTCAGACGAGGTGTTTTGTCTTTGCACATAAAAAAAACTTCCACAAAAATGCACACACACTGTGTGAGGAGTGTAAAACACCATTGTGTATGACACCATGTTTTAGTGTGAGGAGTGTAAAACACCACTGTGTATGATACCATGTTTTATGTGTGAGGAGTGTAAAACACCACTGTGTATGACACCATGTTTTATGTGTGAGGAGTGTAAAACACCATTGTGTATGACACCATGTTTCAAAGAGTTACACAAGCTGCAGAACTTCTAGGAATATGTCCAGTGACTGTTATTGGTATATATATTATAGAAGAATAGTAATAAAAAAATTTTTTGTATTGTTTGTTTTTGTAAACAAGTTTTGTAAACAATATATTGATAATTATGTTTGTGTGCTTATTGTGTTGTATACGAGTGTATATATGTACATTTGCACCTTACTTTGGTCTCACAGGCCACATAAGTTATGTGAATAAATAAAATAGTGAAAAAAACAACAAACCTTCAAATACAAGTAAACCAAAGTTTACTGGGTGAGCGGCAGTCGCCGCTGTTGCCATACGCGGCTCATTTTCTGCAAACTTCATGCCTCTATATCTGGGTAAGTACTGATGGGAAAACTTTTTTTTTTTGGACTAAAACAATCAGAAAAGTAATCTAACATTTTCATAAGAATAAATTTTTTTTTTCGAATATTTTGCGACACCAGGAGACACTTCAGGATTGGGCCTTTCGACAGTCAAAGGGTTAACACATATATACGTGTGATGCCTATAGTGTACATTACTATTACAGTAGGGCCCCCTTATACAGCAGGTTAGGTTCCAGGCTACCGCCGTAAAAAAGTTGGTAGAATTACCAACAATATGTAAAGTAAGAGGACACAAGTGCAACTAATGTGACATTTTATTGTGGTAACGTTTCGCTCTCCAGGAGCTTATCAAGCCATTACAAAAAACACATGGACACAGAGGGTATATATAGGCTCAGAGTGAGGTGCAATACTAGTGGTAGTAGTAGTAGTAGTGTCAAAAGTTGGAGTAGTAGTAGTAATACAATATGGTAGAGCAATTAATTCGTACATGAGTAAAAGGATAAAAGCTATTACTTGGGTAACATAAAAATAGGTTGGACAAATATAGACTGGATAGAGGCAGCCTGTTTCAGTGTTCACTCTCTGTAATGTGCTTTGTGTAGTATAACAGGAGAGACTATGTGATGGCAGGGTTTACTGTTTTAAGGAGGATTCTTGCTAAGACTTCAGAGATGGTGAAGCTGCCGTTGTTTTGTTTAATTGCATTCGAAACAGCGATCAGTGCTGATTCGAGGCACTTGCATCTGCGGAAATTAGTTTCTTTGATCACTAATCGAGCGTCCCTGAATTTCATGAGATGATTGGTGGAATTTCGGTGTTGTACACAGTTGTACACCATCACGCCTGTGTACAACACCGAAATTCCACCCATCATCTCATGAAATTCAGGGACGCCCGATTAGTGATCAAAGAAACTAATTTCCGCAGACGCAAGTGCCTCGAATCAGCACTGATCGTTGTTTCGAATACAATTAAACAAAACAACGGCAGCTTCACCATCTCTGAAGTCTTAGCAAGAATCCTCCTGAAAACAGTAAACCCTGCCATCACATAGTCTCTCCTGTTATACTACACAAAGCACATTACAGAGAGTGAACACTGAAACAGGCTGCCTCTATTCAGTCTATATTTGTCCAACCTATTTTTATGTTACCCAAGTAATAGCTTTTATCCTTTTACTCTGTAGGCCAGACCAACAAGGGGGTGGCACAGCTATATACTACTCAGACCAACTAGAATGTATCACTAATACTTGCACAAGGGATGACATTGGGGAATATATAATAGAAAAATTCCCAAAACCCAAATACCTACAAAACCTCTCACAGTGATAAAAAATCTACAGAATCCACAATCAAACATTAGCCAATTTAGTCAAAACCTAGGAAGTATGATAACTGATGCACGCATGAACAAAGATCACTTACTACTCTCAGGTGACTTCAATATAAATCTCCTGCAAGACCAGGACCCCACGTTATAAATTTCACAAACACAATGAGTAACTGCATTTTTGCTACCAACAGTAACAAAACCTACAAGAGTTAAGAGACTAGTGTTTCCCTACTTGACCACATCTGGACCAACACCATATCCCCTTTAAAATCAGGCATAATTACGATAATACCACAGACCCCCCTCCCCTACTTTCCTCATAACAACTCTTGGTAAAATACCCCAAGACATACTAAAGTCCCCTTCAGACTTCACAATGGGGCACCATTAATAACTTCACAACAGCAGAAACAAAACATTGACTGGCACACTGAGCTGAAATCTATACAGATATTGACGAATGTTTTAATAATTTTCTAAAAAAGGCCCAATACCTTTATAACAAGCACTGCCCTAAAAAACTAAACAGATGACAGCTAAGAGACTGAACAGTCCCTGGCTAACACCCCAGCATTCTCAAATCCATAAATACAAAACACTGATATGAAAAACAGAAACAGAATGGGTCACATAACCAGAGACCAAAACAAAACCATACTCGTCAGTCCTAACCGCCTGATAAGAAGGGCAAAAAAAATTGTTTATGAGAACAGATTACCCCAACTTACGAGGTGATATAAAAAAGACCTGGAAGACCCTATCAGAAATTCTGGGAACAAAAAAGATATCAAAAACATAGCGAAATAGAATTAGCAAAATCAGATGAACCCCAACTCCCACCAACAGAAACAGCAACAGACTCAATGATTTCTTCTCCACTTTTGGTCAAAACCTTGCCAATAAAACCCCAAAGCTCAGATACCCACCAAATGACTACCTCACTGGAAAACTACCCGAACACACTGTTCCTAGCTCCGACTAACCTATACGAAGTCTCCTTATTATCAACGCACTGAAAAAAGGCAGGAGATTTAAGTACCTTACCACCCTTTATATACAAAAAGCGTCACAAGTACTATCACCAATCATTGCAAACACTCTTTAAAAAATCCATTGAATCCTCCACTTTCCAAAAAGTTTCAAAAAAGCAAGGGTCACCCCGATTCATAAAGGAGGAGACCAAACAGAGTTGAATAACTATAGGCCAATATCCAATTTACACCCTCTCTCAAAAATCTTCGAAAAATTAATTCATAAATGAATCTATCCTACCTCATCTCCCATAACATTCTCAACCCCTGCCAATTTGGATTCAGGCCTAATAAAAATATTAAAAGATGCTATTATACACATGCTAGACATTTTATACACTGCAATAGAGAAAAAAGAAGTCCCATGGGGATCTTCATTGACTTACGTAAAGCTTTTTGATACAGTTGACCATGACTTGCTCCACGTAAAATTGTCACACTATGGTATTAGAGGGCACTCCCCCCAACTACCTCAAGTCTTACCTCAGCAACAGAAGCCCAAAATGTGTACGCAAATGGGGCAAGCTTTTTCCGCACAACCAAATTTCAGTTGGTGTCCCACAGGGAAGGTCCTTGGCCCTCTTCTCTTACTCCCATACATAAATGACCTTCCAAATGCTTCGCCAATTACTCAAACCCACACTTTTTGCGATGACCCACTTTCGTCTTCTCTCACCGAGCCCAGTCACACTAGCCAATACTGTAAACACTGAATTACAGAAAAATATCTACCTGGATGAGGACTAACAAACTTACATAACATTGACAAAACCTACTTCATTCAGTTTGGTAACAGAGCTACAGATGTTCCTCTTAACATAACGAAAATAAAACGGATCACCTATCACAAAGCAACAGGGGAAAAATTCTTTAGGAATCCACCTCGATAATAGACTAAAATTTTCTACACATATACAAACAATTCTAAGATAATTTTCCAAGACTGTGGCATACTATCGAAGATACGGTACTATGTTCCCAGTCAGCCTCCTGGCCTTTATCACTCTCTTATTTACCCTATCTCACCTATGGAATTTGTGCATGGGGCCTCACAACAAATTAACCATCTCAGGCCATATTACCACAAAAGGCTGCAGTTAGGAATATAACAAATTCTCACTACAGAACACCTCAACCTACTACCATACAAAACATCCATACTTATTATTGTTTTTCACCTATTACATACATAGAACACTTAACTTGTTATTAACCCTCCCCTCAAAACCTCTCCTTGCCAACCTCAACAGAAACAATGACCATAACACAAGGCACAGATCACTCTTTTGTTGTTCCTCGTGTCATCTCACGCTATGCAAAAACTCAATGCAATTAAAAGGCCCTAAATCTGGAATTCATTACCTGTAAATTAAAAAGATAACACTACCTGTGTTTAAATTCAAAAGTCTCTTCTAAAGTTCATTACTCACACAAAAACCAAATAAATATGAATAACTGAACCTTATAAAATTGTTATATCCAAAATGTTTCTCACCCCCCCCCCCCCAAAAAAATTTATATCACATAAATGTTTAAACTAGGACCCAATCTAAACTTTGTTATTTTTTTAAATCACTACCTTAAACAGATACTCATTTTACTGAATGAACAGCAATGCATGCAACCATATGACCTGTCTTTTGTAATACTCATTTGTGCTTTTATAGTTATCTGTTACAATAATGTCTTATCACTGATTTCATCATTGGCTTAGTTAATCTTAAGTTTAATTTTAAAGCCAGGCCCATAATGCTATGCATATAAGTGGTTTGGGCATGCTGCTCTTACCTGTATTTTTTTTTGTACCTCTGTAGGTATGCTAAAATTTCTAAATATATAAATAAATAAATAAAGAATATCATACTTAGCAGCATATGTTTGGAGAATCTAGGATAACCAAAAAGTCAGACAGAATCATTTCCATTTAGGGTCCTGTTACCCTGTACCCATATGGTAATGTACTATATGGTACAATGTAACTAAATGCACATTGTTACTATATGTACAATGTTACTGTATGGTACCATTGTACCATATGGTACCAATTGTTTCCTCCCCCCCCCCCCCCCCCCCCCCCCCCCCCCCCCTCCCCCTTTCTACCATATGGGTACCATTGTACCAGATATACATTGTATTGACATGGCACCATTGTACCCCAATATGGTACCTTGTACCTTATGGTACAATGGTACCTATGGTTCAAAACATAGAAATTCAGTCTCAGCTCCACTTCCATCGTCTTAAGAAACTGTAAGTTGTGAAGAGGGAGAGTAGAATTCGCCCCGGAGAGTGGTGGGGAGTGAGAGCTTCCTTGCTGCCAGGCACAATGAACAAAGCTACTTTGCCGGCGTTCCCCACAATGCATGTGGGTGTCCAGATTTTTTCTTGGTGTGCACATGACCACCCAGACCCATTCTCTTAGATGTAGGCTACAGCCTTCTCGTGCTAAATTTGTCGGCGCTAGAATTTTGGCGTTAGATCTATGTTTGGACCTGAACATAAAGCCGTAGATCTACGGGACGGACCCTGAAAGGGTTAATACAGTGGACCCCGCCATAACGATTCACCTCCGAATGACGGACCAATTATGTAAGTGTATTATGTAAGTGTGTTTGTACGTGTATGTTTTGGGGGTCTGAAATGGATAATCTACTTCACAATATTCCTGTATGGGAAACAAATTCGGTCAGTACTGGCCACATGAACATACTTCTGGAGTGAAAAATATCCAGTTAACCGGGGGTCCACTGTATATTTACCCTTTCACCGTCAAGATCCCCTGATATTAAACCCTTTCTGGGTCCTGTCCCGTAGATCTACGGCTTTTACGTTCAGGGTCCAAACCGTTAGATCTACGTCATGGCCTCAGCTCACTCTGATAAACTGTGAGTGGTAAATTTGGGCCTAGATATGAGAGATAATCTATGTGGTATGTGTGCACCACATAAAAACAAATCCTGCAGCACACTGTGTATAATGAGAGAAAAAAACTGAGGACCGTTGGGATTTTCGATAAATCAGCGACTTTGCAGTGTTTTTGATATGTTTTTTATAGTTGTATTTGTGATTTCTTGGTCTCCATTTGTTAGAATGGAGGAATTTCACCGGGAAATAGAGATAAATTTGATTGGTTGTTTAGCATGGAATGGCTTGAACTGAGCTCAAAGTGGCGGGAAAATGTTTAAATTTTTGCACGTTGTTTCAAGAGTAAACAAACGGAACTCACACGTCTTATACACGCCCAGCTGGTGGGTCTAATATACATTCACAATGTGGTGATGTATTTATTACAATTTATTACAATTAATATTGCATAACAGTAAATCTTCTATTTTTGGCTTGTGAATAAAAATTCATTATGTGAATAAAAAATTAAAAATGGAATTTATTTGTTAAAGCCTCAAAATTAATATTGGAACAGAGGAAATGTTGTTTTAGTGCCAGGAAGATACTACATTGTTTATTCTGGACCCTATTTTAAAAATTGGAATATTTTGAACTTTGTTTTTAAATTGGCCAAATTACCAATTTCCGGTCACTTTATTTTGTAGTTGAAAGGGTTTTGACTTGGCGATTTTTGTGCTCAATCGATAGAATAAAAAGTAATACTAGTGAAATAGCTAAGAATTTGGTCGACTGGAATAATGTAATTGGCCTAAAATGGGAGTCAAAGTGGGCAAAATCGCCGATTCGTAAATATCGCTGACACATCAAAATTCAGGGAGAGCATAATTTCGTCAATTTTCCATCAAATTTCTTATTTTTTGTTTTATTCCCTTTCACAAAAAGATTCTCTACCTTTTCATAAGAAAATAAAAATTTTTTTTTTTTTGAAATTCTTGGACACTGGGGCACCACTTCGATTTTGGCCTTGGACCCTGAAAGGGTAAATATTGTTTTCAGTGTCCACTTCAAAAAAAAAAAAATTCTTTCTTTCTTCTGAAATAGAAGTGAAATTTTTCCGAAGGTAATGACACCAAAAGTATGAAATCTGATGTAAAACTTATGGAATTATGCAGACACAAAGTTTTGCAGTATGATGCAATTTATGCAATCAATGATTTAGCTCACTTTAAGTCCTATTTGAAGCCAATTCCATTGTTCCATTCAACCAAATTCCTAGCTATTTTATTAGTAAGGGTTAAGAAAGTAGTGTGCACAGTGTTAAACATTAAAAACAATAAAAGCTGAAAAAAAATCATATTTGCATCAATAAATGTAAAACATAAATATCACTGGTGCATTTATGCCATTGATGCTGAAGAGTGATAATTTTTTTAGCCAACTTCAAGCAACTATAAAAATCATAAGTTTTTTACCAGAGTCCATTAAGTTTAGTCTTAAACGATTCATAAAAATGCACTCTTTCAATCTGCAAGGAGTGGGGTAGAATTTCTACTAATTTTTCAAAATCTTGCCCCACACAAAAGAATTCTTAAATTTTTTTGAGTATGCCACAGTTAAGGGGTTAACAGGACGATAAAAAAAAAAAAACTAAGACAAAAAATTGCAAGATTATTCATTAAAAATTAAAAAAATGTAATTGACTAGTTGAAGAAGGCTGAGTGGTACTAGCTTATGAAATTACAAAACAATACAATGCAATACACTTTATAAGAAAATTATCTAGCTCCTCTCACACAAAAACCTCCTTTACCCCCTCCCTCCAACCTTTCCTGGGACAACCCTACCCACCTTCCCTCTATAAGGGTTACAATGCTTAGTTTACATAATTTGGTTATTGTGTGGTTTTAATAGTAAAATACTAATCACAGAGGGTGCCACTAGAACACCTAGCATGGCTAGGGATTTCGGGCAGACTTAGATTAATTTTTAATTTAAAATTTCATATTACAAATTAGAGGTAAGTTGGTATTATGGCTAAGTGGGCTAAAAACGTGTAGGTAGTAGGTTGGTAGACAGCAACCCCCCCAGGGAGGTACTACCGTCCTGCCAATGAGTGTAAAAGAAAGCCTGTATTTGTTTTACATGATGGTAGGATTGCTGGTCTTTTGTCTGTCTCATAAATATGCAAGATTACAGGTAAGTCTTGCTACTTCTACTTACACTTAGGTCACACTACACATACATTACAAGCATATATATACACACCCTCTGGGTTTTCTTCTATTTTCTTTCTAATTCTTGTTCTTGTTTTTCCTCTTTTTCTCCATGGGGAAGTGGAAACAGAATTCTTCCTCTGTAAGCCATGCTGGGCGTAAGAGGCGACTAAAATGCCAGGAGCAAAAGGGGGTAGTAACCCCTTCTCTGTATATATTACTAAATTTTAAAAAGGAAATTTTTTCTTTGGGCCACCCCACCTCAGTGGGATACGGCTGGTACGTTGAAAGAAAGAAGATAAATTTCGTACTAGTTTGTGAGTTTAGCAATGTGAATGCTTTTGTTTTGGGACTGCAAATACAGTTTGGGAAACCTTTACTTACAAGTTTAATCCGTTCCGGAGCTAGCTCGTAACTCAATTTACTCGTATATCAAATTAATTTTCCCCATTTAAATTAATTGAAAAACCATTAATTCATTCCGGCACTCTGGAGAGACGAGAAAAAATACAGTGGACCCCCACTTAATGATCACCTCCCAGTGCGACCAATTATGTAAGTGTATTTATGTAAGTGCGTTTGTACGTGTATGTTTGGGGGTCTGAAATGGACTAGTCTACTTCACAATATTCCTTATGGCAGTGGTTCCCAAACTTTTTCAGCTTGTTACCCAATTTAACATGCCACATAAAGCATGTTACCCCTTTCACAAAATGTTGTTATTATTGATATATATGGCTAAATTAAAACACTTGAGATATTTCCTTTTATTTATTGTATTTAACATTTGCATCTTAATGACTATTAAAAAAACAAAAAAAAAAAAAAGGAAGAATAAG